>NW_017562455.1:279381-519719 GCF_001854935.1 Bemisia tabaci | reverse complement strand
CCCCCGGGATTGTCCGATTTCAAAAATCGACAGTGTTTTGGACTCGAGAAGTAATCCTCTATCAACTCTGAAAATATTTCGAAGATCAGGCCAAGGTTGAAAAAAGGCAAAGCTTTGTGTACAGTCCGAAGAGCCAAAATCGTGAATTCTGACATTGAATGAGCGAAAATGTCTGTGTGTGTTTCATGTGCGTCTGTGTTAGTGACTACGCGCTCACAGCGGAACGAGTGCGTCTTCATGGGACTGTTATCAGGCAACGCGCCGCGCCGCTCCGTCGCTAAATAGTCACCAGAGACTCTGCGCAAAACTAAATTCGTCGATAGTACATCACCTCCGTGGCAAAATATTAGCTCGAAGCCTCCACGGCATGCCGATACCGCGCCGTCGCGAAGTTATTGTACACAGGGAAAATCTAAGAGCCTTTAGCTGAGGCAAATCAAAAGGTTTATCCAGTTCCGGTATAACAAGATAAGATTCTCTAGAAAGATAATTAAGTCCTGTTGCACCATAAAGGTGTAAAGAGTTTCAATGAATTTTCCCTCATGGAATTGACGCTCCCTCATTTTTACCAAAAATCTCATTTATATATTTTTCTCCGTTGGACCAAACAAACAAAAGAAAACAAGCAAACCCTCATTCTTCCAAGACAGTATACATTTCCATCCAAAAACGTAGTGAACAATTGTCGTTAGTATTACATGTGGACCAATTAACTTTGGCTCTCTATTGGTAAGTGGACCAAAACTCTCGTGCCGAAAAAACGAGTGGGCGTAAACTACTAGAAAAAACAGGTGAGCGGACAAAAAATTGTTAACGGAATGTCCTATAATGGTTGGAAGTCGGAGGGCACAATACGAGTTTTCTGTCTAGACCATCGATGTCCCGGTCGATGCGAGAGCGGAAGAGAGATTAACGACTCGACGACGATGGAAGCAAGAACGGAAAAGGGTCCAGTCGACCAGGAATGAATAAAATATCTCTAATTAAGACCCGGATGACCTGGCGGATTTGCAACCGACGGAAACTGCGGCAATAATCCAGGGCTACAGAGGCGTTTGAATTTTTCAAAAGTCAGGAAGTGACCGGGACCCGAATTCGCGATAAAAGCGCCCGCGACCAGGCTCCTGTGTTACAGAAGAGAGCAGTAACGCCCGAATTTTCCATATCGATTTTCTTTCAAAATGGGGATGTTACATGTGTGAGGAATTAGCGATTTGACTGTTGACTCTTATGTAAAAGTTCGCGAGAAACATGATGGTGCCACCGGTTTTCTCTGAAATCAACTCCCAAGCTCAAAAAAAGCTCTCAAGTTGAGGCCAAAATGGAGGGGATATCCCACGCTAGCCTGGGAGTCCACCTCTACATCAAGACGAACTCTCCATGCAAAGATAGGGAGCAAATACATTGACAGGGCTGCCACCTTATTTGGGGACTCCAAAACTGAAATCACGGCAACCTTGTCAATGTATTTGCTCCCTATCTTTGCATGGAGAATTTGTCTTGATGTAGACGTGGATTCTCAGAATAGCGTGGGATATCCCCCCCATTTTTGGCCTCACCTTGAGAGCTTTTTTTGAGCTTGGGATTGATTTCAGAGAAAATCAGTTGCACTATCGTGTTTCTCGCGAACTTTTACATACGAATCAATTGTCAAATTGAAAAACCCTCACACATGCAACATTTCTATGCACCATCGCGACAGTCCTGACACATTTACGGACCCGGCACGGCAACACCGTTTCCTCCCCATTTAACGTATGGAAATGAATCGACTTTCGGGGGGACCAGGTGCTCCGACAGGAATCGATCATTGAGCACAGGTTGAAATTTCGAAATGCCATTGATGCCAACCCGGCGGATCCGCCGCTACCCTGAGAGGGGGGACCGCTACGAGCACGAGTGGGAAATTTCGCCGAGGGAGCGGCGGATTTCCGGGCGAGCGCGAGGGGGGGGGGTGGGGGGGCCGGGGGCGGCGGGGCTAAATGAGCCGCATCAGGATCGGGGATGCCCGCGCCATGCCACGTCTCCTTCGTGGTCGCGCCCCGGCGGGGAGGCAAATCAATTTCCTATCCAACCCGGGCCCGCCTTGTTCTTGGCGAGCACTCACTCGATGAATCTTTCGGCTTCATTTCGCCGGGAGTCAATATAAAAACGATTCCGTCGCGGTCGCACAACACCCGACACCCGTCGGCCCCGGAGCCGGTGACACGCTCCCATCGCTCCGGGCCCACTCGAGCGTTCGCCACCCGGAACAGCGCGCGTGCTAACCGGCACCCATTTAGCGGGACTTCATTGACGTCTTACCAGCGAGCCGATTCTTAGAATTGATAGACAAAGCGATAGACTAAGAAGACATAAGGGGTATAAAGCGATCCTATTGGTTGAAATGGGTGGTTCCTATAGACTAAGGGAGAAAAAGATGGACTAACTATCGGGTCCCTCGTGGGTTGCAGTTAGTTAGTCTATTACCTAGTCCTATGTCCATTAAAACCACCCGCTTCCACCAATAGGATCCCTCAATATCTCTTTTGTCTCCTTTGTCTATTGCTCTGTCTATCAATTTCAATAATCACCCCGCAGCGGGCTGATCATTAAAATTTAGGGACAGAGCAATAGACAAAGGATACGGGGGGAACCTATTGGTGGAAGCAGGTGGTTGCAATGGACAAAGGACGTAGGTAATTGACTAACTAACGGCAACCCACGAGAGACCCGATAGTTAGTCCATCATTTACCCCCTTAGTCTATAAGAACCTCCCATTTCAACCAATAGGATCGCTCTATATTCCTTACGTCTTCTTTTTCTATCGCTTTGTCTATTAATTTCAATAATGGACCCGAAGACAGTCGAAAATCTTGGTTTCCAAGATCAAAATGGGTCGTCGATGCGACTGTTGAATGTTGCTGGTCGAAATTAAGCAGCGTCCCGAGGGTTTTATCAAGATCAGAGACGAATCAAGATGCATCGCAAGCAAAGAATAAAGTGGGGGAAATGTCTTTTCATAGTCTGATCTTGTTGGATCAAGGTTTGATCTAACAAGATTTGTGTTGATCAAAAATCAGCGGTGCCTCTTACTTTTGATCGCGACATTCAAAAGTTCGATGAGCCCATTTTTATCGTAGATACCGAGATGAAGTGCACGTGTCGCAGTTTCCCTCACGAAACAACCTACCCTGGTAAAAATTGGCGATAGAAGCTGCGTTTCAATTCTTAAAGCCGGCTAGAGAAGATGATAGAAAATCGTATAGCTGGCTGTAGAAAGCGGAGAAAATCACACAGCCGGGCCATACGAAGCGATAAAAAATTATACAGCCGGGCTATAGTTCCTATCAACGGGATATACAGTATATCGTCATCGGCTATAAAAGGCTATAAGAAATTGTGTAAAAATTCGTGTGCTTTGGAGATCATTAAGTCTGATACGGAACCACCTTAATATTAACAAAATACACATTATATTTTCCTTTAATACATATTTATTTTCATTAATTAAAATGAGAATAATCCATACAGGATGTGCAAACATTTCAAAATCATGAGCTGAAAAACGCTTACTCCGCGAGATTAAATACTAGAGCTTAACATAAACTGGAGCAGCGTGCTGCCAGCGCAAAACGCGCGCTAGCGCCTACAAACCTAACAGGATACTTCACGCATCGCGCAATGCGTGAAATATCCCTGTTAGGTTTGTAGGCGCCATTGCCCGCCCGCCGTAGCGTGCCACAGTGCTTGAAGCAACTATTTCACACCAGAGGTATTGCACAGTATCATACGAAATGGACCACTAGACAAGGTACGAATTTCAGCATTCTGATACATGTTTCCTTATCAAAATTGCACGTAGAACACGATACGCACAACGTTAATTACAAAAATCAACTCCTGACGAAGATATTTAATGATTTTTGATGCTTGAATTCAAACCACCCGCTCATGAAAACTCAATGCTCTACGTGATTCACATCGCGCGCTAAATGTTTATCATGACAGTCTCTGCGATGTAAAAATCCTCAACTTCAATCTTGACTATTTGGCTCAGCTATAGCAAATTTCTAATAGTTTGAACAACACATGGTGGAAAATGAACATTGCTCGATTGAAAAGCTTGCTGAAACCGTTGTAGTGCGCGATTTGACTCACGTAGAGCTTTGAGTTTCTTGTGAGCGGGCAGTTCAAATTCCTCGTAACCAATGTGAAATAAAAACGTTAATATCTTCGTTAGGAGTTGATTTCGGTAATTTTCGTAGTGTGAATCGGGTTCTACGTGAAATTCTGGTTAAGAAACATGTATCAGAATGCTTAAATTCGTACCTTGTCTAGTGGTCCATTGAAGGCGCTCCAACATATTAGGAATGGCAGGCATCTTTCAAAAGTACGGAGCTTTCCTCGCAAAATAAATCAAGATACTACGGCCCAGAAAGAGAGAGGTAGTCCAAAATCTCACCAAGTCCTAGCATCCGTAATTAGTAACGTGTAGCATACACTTAATCGCATAGCTGTTGCTTAATCGCCGTCGACTATAAGAGGCTATTAGTAATTGTGTAGTCGGCTATAGAAGCTATTGGAAATCTTACAGCCGGCTGTAGGTCTATGGTATTTTGGAACAAAGATTCTACTGCCAATTTCCACCAGGGTAACTACACTTCAAAGTTGCCAGCGTTCCTTTTGCAAATTGCACTTGTATGAGGATCTCTGGCTGAATTTGTCAAAGATTTTCTTTCTTAACTCATGGAAAAATCAGATAAAGGTTGGACAAAAATTGCTCAGATACAATGCTGTAAAAAAATTAAAGAGTTTGGGTCAATTTTGCAACCTTGGAATGAACCTCCATGCCTTCGTCTGAGAGAGGACGATATGGATTACATTTTGCAATAAGGCACCACTATCTCTGGCTTTCCCATAGAAGCATATGTCGACGGTGAAACTACCAAACCACGTATCTCGGTTTGCGACGTCGCAGACTTCCTGTCATACTTTATTTTTTAGATGAAAAACTACTTAATGTCTAGTCTTGAAAATTTCTGTGATTCTTCCTATTTGTGCGGAGAAAATTCTGTGAAAATTTCAAGGAATGATATTGATTTGGTCGACTTCAAAAAAATAAAATGCGAGCGTAGATTTTTAAACACCGCAAACGAGATACGTGGTTTGGTAGTTTCACCGTCGATATCTTCATAGGGAAATCAATGGCATGTATGATGTTTCTAAAATATACCAGAAATGGTGGTTCCTTATTGTAAAATGTAATCCATATGAAGTACGAAAAATTGAGCCGGTTGGCGCATGACGTGCGAGCCGATAATTTTATTCAACGAATCCTCCATTCTTTGTAAAACATCCGATGGTTCGGATGACCAAAAATCCGATGATTTCATCTTCGTCTGTATAAAAAGTTGTTCACACTCATTTCATGTTGGGTGAGACTACTAGTGTATCCTATCGTCCTCATTCTCGCGTAGTTCTGTTTTGATCATACGCAACACGCAAATTTTCACGTTACAGATTCGCAATAAATTGTATCATTTTACTCAAGACAGCAGTACGTACAGCTCTCTTGTAGAATAATGTGAACTTACTGCTGTTTTGTCTAAAATGACGTCAATTTTTGCGAACTCACCGCTTTCTTATATGAAACTTTAAAGGAAAACAAAAATAATGTCAAAATTTTAGGATGTGTAAAACGTGGATCAACAAGGGGCCGGTCTACATGTCTCTGAAAGCCTATAATTCCTCATTGGTACTTCAGCAAGGCCGAAAATTGGAGAGTATATTTTCTAAATGGCCAATATTGTCAAGCTGCCTGTATACAAATCGAGATTACTCTTGAAGTTACAAAAGCTCCTCGGAATATGCGGACTAACCAATCCTAAATTCGAATCGAACATCACGAAATATCATTAGATTATGTGTCAAAGTTTGACAATATTTCACAGACTTTCATTCGAAGGGTCTAAAGCCTAGCGAAAAAATGTTTTAAAAATCCCTCGTGCCTCCAAACTTTGACTCATATTCAGCCCTTTATAAAAGTTACTTTGCTTTATTTCCTTTACAGTTGTCAACATTTCAGAGAGAATTCTCGGATAAAGGGACTCTTGCTACGTGCAAGCACTCTTTTTTGTTGGAATTCGAGACAACTTTCCAAACTTTACCCGGTTAGGCAGTGATACTTTCCACTGCTCCGGTACCTCGCGGAACCGTATGAATCTTAAAATTCATGGAAAAATCAAATCCTTCTTCGCTGCCGATTAAGTACTTAGAATTTCCTAACATACTTTGAAATTACATTAGTGCCACGATCGTGCACTCAGGATGTAAAAAAATGGAAAGAGTTGAGCAGCAAGGAACCAAACCTCAAGTTGGAGCCGAGAAATGGAGGTTTAAATTTTTGTTCCTCCAACAAGACATACATTGCTTATCGGTGGTGAAACTACCAGATCATATACTTCGTTTGCGGTATTTCAAAAGCTCCGCTCTCATTTTACAATTTCGATTGAGAATAAATCAATATCATTCTTTCAAGTTTTCACATAGTTTTTTTCGCACAGTCAGAAAACCATGGAAGTTTTCAAAAATTAGCGCTACGTAGTCTTCCATTCAAAAAATAAAAAGTGACAGGAAATCTACAACGTTGCAAACCGAGATACATGGTCTGGTAGACTCACCGTCGTTATTTATTATGCTTTAGGAGAGAGGTGTTGGCACTGCTCTTATTCACGAAATTTTACCCAATACACACAATTTATCCAAGCACCTTATTTATTATTTCCATTGCTTTCTTAGCTGAATTGGGTGGTCCCGGAATTTTCCAGTTTACGCTTCATTCTATAAATAATGTTAAATATTGTTTTATTTTTTCGTATGATAAAAGTCTTAAGAGTTTTTTCCTTTTTTTTTATTTCTTTATTTTTTAATGTCTTTACCTGGGGAGCAACACACACTTGCAGGAAAATTCGATTCCAGTAAGAAAAATGAGAAGTCGGAAATAAATATTTACCACTCCCGCTGAGCAAGGGAGTATGAGACAGCTCCGAAACAAGCGTTAAAGTCTATCGTAGCAAGTCATCCCGACAAAGCACCTGCAACTTTTAAACGTTGCTAACAAGCTCCCCTCTGCTTTTTCACCGACACACTTGTCGGATAATACGCCCTGTCAGTTTTTGATCCTTCGCACGGATGAGTCCCTATCATGTGATAATTTCCCCCTTCTTTTTCCATACTCATACAGCTCACGCTTCGAGGAAACAGCCAGATCACGTTTTGTCACAGTGCCCTTGTAGCATTCACTGAGGAAAAATTGAGGTTAAAAAACGCGAAAATTTCTAAGTGAACGCTTGGTGCCTGGCCCAGAGCCCAGAGCCCAGAGTCACGGCCGTGCTAAGGAAAAACGCCGTATGAACATTCTAGAGTAGCCAGATTTCCCTTGATAAAACATGTATTATTGACGACATTTACGCATGATTTTCCTTGAAATTTTCAGGTATTTTAAATTAAATAGCGTAAAAAATTGTCTGAAAATTTGGAAAAAACATATTCAAAATTGTCTCAGTAAATTCGCCCTTTATCAACGGAAACTTGGCAACGTCTGAAGGTTCATACGGCGTTCTTCTTTAGCACGGCAGGTGAGTCGCCTCGCCCTTCCGACGGACCTGCGAAAACTCTTAAAAAACTGTCCAAGTTGTGTGTATTCTATCAATATCGGTATAGGTAGTAATTAATTATCCGTACAATTAAGTGAATCTTTAATTTTGCTCAAAAAAGGTAAATTTCAATCAATTACCAACTTGCATTTTCACGGCGCTTGAGGACTTTTGAAATTAAATATAAGAATCAATCTTATCTTATGGTATGTTCATATGTTTCAGGTAGTCACCGCGTAGTAGCAAGGGGATTCATAAATCCATCTAGAATGTGAGAATAGACAGGATTCATAAAATAAGGATATACCTTCGTCGAGAGAACTTGAAGTAAAGAACAAAGCAAACGCTCTCAGAAAGCTCTCAAAAGTTAGAAAATATGCCGTTATTGCAGAATTTCTCATCATTCAAGCGTGGCTTGCAGAAATTGCCTCTCCGTAACAAAACTTATTTTTATGTGCCACGTATAGCACTCACAAATCTTCTCTTTACTACATCTCTCGTGAATATCTTAAAAATTCCAGTTGAAGCATGCAGGAAAACCTTTGAAATCAAGAACCAGCTCACAAGTTAACTTGACAGCGATGAAATTATGCCTCTTTGTAGCCCCGACTTTAAAAATCTGATCCTAAACAATTGAAATTAATAGAAACTGGTGATATAAAAAGAATTGCCGGTCCGTTTTGTTCGAAGAAAAAACACGGGGAGGAAAAATCAAAGAGGTTATAGTTCAACTACTATCGCAAAAGAGTAAAGATAAACATAATGATGAAGACAACACTTACGATTTTTCCAGAGCTGAAACCTCCCGCTTTAAAACGTCCATTTTGGGTTTAGACCTGTAAAGACAGAAAATGAAAACAATTTTTTAAACGTATGCATATTTAATACATGAATGGACAAATCTGTGCTCATGAAATGTTGGCAAATTATTCGGGTAAAATTTTACACATCTGCATGTGAGTTGCCATCATGAAACACATTATTTGTTGAACCAATCAGAAAAAGCAGCCGAGAAGGATCGCAGAGGCGATCCTTCTCGCAGATCAAAAACTTGCAACAACCTTATATTTGACATTATTATTGTGAGCGCGAGAGCATCCAGGGCGCCTTCAGTTTTTCGCATCTGCAATACGGACATCCTTCAATCACGAATAGCTGTATCCAGTTGTTGAGATAAACAACGCGTCCGCTCGGCGCGCGGTAAGGTATCTGCGCGCATATTTTTTGCCTCAACGAGACAAGACGATGAAAAAATTTGTCTCCTTTCCTTCGGAATGAATAAATGAAGAGGGGATTTGGAATACCGCAATCGAGTTACGCAATTTCCAAGCGTAGTTATTGAGAGTTCAGACAACAATGCTCAAGTAGAGGATCAATCAAACTGCAGGACCGCTAAAAATAAGCTCTTAACAAATTAAGTCCATGATATGACAGCAAGTAGGCAGCGTTTTTTGCCCCGGGGGACCTTTTTTTCAACAAGGGCCGTATAATTAAAAACCTTACCGTGAGACCTTCCCTTTCCCCCTTTCAATAGTAACTAATACCTCTTCGATCACACAAAAATGAGATGAGGGAAGTTCATCGACCTGCTTGAGGGAGATAGATACATTGAGAGGTATTCGCTTTTGAGTGCGTTAAAAGAAAGTGTTTTCATTTCGTGGCATTTTTAAGGGGACGCCTCTCACAGAAAATTTTACGAGAAAACTAATAATAATAATAATAATTTATTTTATTTGTAAATGCACATTTATAACGGCGAAAACAAATATGTCAAAATTAGTTAGGATATAAGAAAAAAAAAAAAAAAGAAGGGAAAAGAGATTACAGAACTTAAGCTAAATATTCTGCTACACTATACAAACACTTGGCAATAAAAAATTGTTTTAGTACATTTAGAAAATTTGGGTCCCTGTATCTGGATTTTAGGTTTGCGGGAAGTTTTTCAAAAAATATTTGGCCGCGCCTCAGTGCGTGGCTGTTCCTTGTTGCGTTTGTCATGGCCTGGAATCTAGTGTTTATTTTATTATTACTGAGATTCGTAGGAGCTATAGAGCTATTCATATCAACTATAAAATTCGAAATGAACCTATAAATTACGAGAGAGGGAACGGATAGAATTTTGAGATCAATGAAATGATTTTTGCAGGACTCTCTTGGCGCTAATTTTAACATGGTTCTTAAAGCCTTCTTTTGGATGATGAAGACTTTTTCCAGGAGAGCAATTTTACAATTAGACCAAATAGTTACGCAATAGTTAATGTGGGACATAAATAGGGAGTGGTAAACTAACATAAGTAACATAACATAATGGAACCACTTGCTCAATATCTACTTTTTCCTATTGAGGAGGTTATACGCTTTTAAAAGGTCTACATCATGTTCGACCTCTCTCAATGTGCGCCATGTAGGAAAGGCCCAGTTGTATTTTCAAGAACTGGACTAAATTGAAGTTTCAGCGGTATTTTATCAAAAATTATATTTTTGTAGGCAAAGGTCAAGAGGAAAGACATGTTTTCGTCACTTTTCAATTACTGGAGCTCTTGCATGCCGCGGTAACTTACAATTTAAGTACTTTTTGTTGCATAAAACTTGGCGAGAAACACGATAATGCCCCTAGTTTAAATCTGGTTTTAAATATGGGATTTGAACTACACATAACCTTCGACGCACAATTTTACTTCATT
This sequence comes from Bemisia tabaci, assembly GCF_001854935.1. NCBI lineage: Eukaryota > Metazoa > Arthropoda > Insecta > Hemiptera > Aleyrodidae > Bemisia > Bemisia tabaci. The sequence goes on along the minus strand of NW_017562455.1, from coordinate 509,397 downwards.
TCGTTCTTAAGTCATGTGAGAGAGATAAAGTAATCAAGTAACCATTCTTAAAGCATTAATTAGTTAAGATCAGTATTTGAGAAGATTTGTTGACAGCATTTTCAACAGTTTTTCATCGTCAAAATTGACATGACAGCAATCCCATAACATTTTTAAACTATTTGAAAGAATACTTTACGTTTTGGTGGGGTTTAAATGTAAATTTCAAATTCAGTAACTTTCCTCGACACACAATTTTACTTCATTCTATGCAGAAGTTACTTAGGAGAGAGTGGGTAGCCGTTCTCAAGGCATTAATTAGTTAACTCGCCCTATACCAAATAGATCGAACTAATTAAAAAAAAAGAGCTCGTATAAAAACCGACTCCTTCAGCTATGAAATTTTAATCAAACAATCCCGCTTTCCTTCCGCTCGAACCTGGCATAACAGGCTGCCTCAAAGGACGCCCGTAGGGAAAACTTCTTTGAGTGTAGCTCAGTCCTAAATGCAGACTTTTGTTCAGACTAGGTATGGAAGTCGTTAAAGGGCTGCGAGCCGTTCACCGAGTATTCAGTAAAAAGAGGAAGAGGGCGAAGCGAGAGAAACGCTCATACTGTTGAAACGCTGAAAAACTCTTGTAGATATTCCCGTGTCTTGAAAAACAACGTAAAAAGATTGCAATACCCCCACCCCTTTTCAACACCCATCACGGTGCCCGTTTCATCACCTTCCACTCGATAATGGTTCCCTTAAATATGAAAAGCACCCGCTTCATTCTTAACAATCTTCGGTAAAATTGTATCCGTTTACCTATCAAGAACTTGTTTCTTATTCAAATTTTAATTGATTCGAATTGGATTAGGTGCAGTTTCTTGCCAATCACATAACTCGGTTTGCGACGTCGCGTCGCAGACTTCCTGTCATTCTTTATATTTTAAACGGAAAACTACTCAACGGCAATTCTTTAAAAACTGCCGTGATTTTTTTTCTCTGTGCGAAGACAAGTCTGTAAAAACTTCGAGGAATGACGTCAATTTGTTCTCCTTTAAAAAATAACATAGAGCCGGAGATTTTCAGACACCGCAAGCGAGATATGTGATTGCGGACTTCGATATATGCGCCGTCGGTATATTTGTTCTGGTGTGGGTGCGTCGGAATTATTGCATAATTGTTCCTTTAAATACATTGCTGCATGACTTTACTCAATTCAACGTTGCACTTAACTTCTAGCTAATAGCGAGCTATTTTTGCTTTCACACCGCCAATAGTATACTAGAAATCTAGTATTGTAGGAGTTTGATCATTAACAGCTACGCATTAACAAAGGCGATGGAAAAGTGCCTCATAATTTGAGAGAATACTAGCCCGCTATTTTTTTATTTCTTCAGAACGAAACTAATCAATATTCTTGCGTCAGATTTTTAGGGACTAATGTTGGGTAAAATTTATGGAACCGTATCATCGAATCGGTCTCTAATAGAAGGGTGTGATTGCACAAGACTAAGATTTACGGGAGAGGTACGAAATTGATTTTCTTGTCAATCAGGATGACAAAACATTTTCTGGAAAAATTGAAGGATGGGCCATGTATTTGAAAGTTCTCAAATGTGATTTCTGGTGGGAAATGTTTAAAACCCCGTTAAGGCTAATTTTAAAAGTTGGACTCATGCCTTCTGTAACAAAAATTAAAGAAAACTACGACATTAAAAAAAAAAAAAAAAAAAAAAAAAGTTCAAAGTGAGTTTTGAAAGTTTTATCAATTCCTTGGTAAAAATTGGCAATAGGAGCTGCGTTTCAAAATACTAAAGGTATTCTTATAGCCGGCTATGAGAGACGATAAAAAATCATACAGCTGACTGTAGAAACCAAAGAAATTCATGCAGCCGGGATATTCGAAGCGATAAAAAATTATACAGCCGGGCTATAGTTCCTATCAACAGGATATACAGTTTATCGCCATCGGCTGTAAAAAGCTATAAGAAATTGTGTAGAAATTCGTGTGCTTTGGAAATCATTAAGTTTGATACGGAACCACCTTAATATTTACAAAACACACATTATATTTTCCTTTAATACATATTTTTTTTCATCAATTTAAATGAGAATAATCCATGCAAAGTGTGCAAGCGTTTCAAAATTATGAGTTGAAACACGCTGACTCCATGAGTTTAAATATTAGAGCCTGACACAAACTGGATCATGGTGCTGCCAGCGCAAAACGCGCGCTAGCGCCTACAAACCTAACAGGATACTTCGCGCATTGCGCAATGCGTGAAGTATCCCTGTTAGGTTTGTACACGCATATGCGCGTGTCACTGCTGTCACTCTGGTTGCCCGGCTCTCCGCGGACACAGTGCTTGAAGCAACTATTTCACACCAGAGGTATTGCACACTATCGTACGAAATTGAATGCGCTCCAACATAGTAGGAATGGTAGGCATCTTTCAAAAGTACGGAGCTTTCCTCGCAAATAAATCAAGATACTACGGCCCAGAAAGAGAGCGGTAGTCCAAAAACTCACGGAGTCCTAGCACCCGTAATTACTAACGTTCAGCATACACTTTATCGCCTGGCTGTTGCTTAGTTGCCATCGACTATAAAAGACTATAAGTAACTAGGGGGCTACGCCCCCTGGACGCTACGCGGCCCAACCCCCTGAAGGCGCTCCGCACCATCAATGGGCCGCTTCGCGGCCCTATTTTTACCCTCCTATCAGTGTTAGTTTTATTTTTCCCCTAAACAATTACGATATGAGGTATACTTTAATTTTAAACTTTACATAAAATTACTTTAAAATTTAAAGGACGCGTTTTGGAATGACTGCTTGATGAAATATTGCAGTAAAACAATGAACTTTGGTAGTCTGGTAATTGGTAATAATTAAGATATCGGGGGTCGGGGATCGAACCCATACCGAGTTCAAAGTGGACGTAATCGACGTCTCAGACGACACGGCCGCCGCTCCACATGAGAATGCCAGTGCGAATCTTGTGTAGGTAAGTGTAGAGCTGATGCGCAGGCTACCCATCTACTGCGCAACCTCCTCGACCACTGCGCATCCTCCCGCGCATAGCGGTAGCAGTACCGGAGCATTCTGTAAACTCACTCACTTTTATAACGTGATTTTAAAAAAACCTGGGTCCTTTTTCCAAAATCTGATTACAGCGAGCTCATCTAGGGCCTATTACCTGTCGATTTACGCAAAGATCATGGAAATCGGCTCGGTAGAACGCTCAAACGAACTATGACAAAAAGTATAAATTTACATTGTTTAAATGGGAGAATTCGCAACTTTACCACTTGATATAAAAAAACCTGGGCCATATTTTGAAAATCTGAAAAGAGTTGGCTTATCTAGAGACAATTGCCCGTCGATAGCCGCAAAAATCATGAAAATCGGCCCGGTAGAACACTGGAACTAAGCGTTACCAGTTTCGCAAAATTAGGAGGTCTCGGAGCTTATAGTATAGATTGTGTGGCCTGCTATAGAATCTATTGGAAATCTAACGCCGTTTGTTGGATTTTTATTTTAATTTCTTTTTTATTTTTAATTCTATTTCAGCAGTTGATAATGGTGCCGGAAGGTACCAACACGTCCTGCCTGTGTATTTTGTCTTTTAGCCTTGTTTCCGCATTTTCCTGTGTTTGCGTCTGTCGTTTCCGTTTCGGACTGCTTTTACAAGTCTCTTTGTTTCAGCTGCAGATGAAGACAAAAATTAAGAGGCGTTGCTACTTCGAAATGCGGAAAATTTTGACTCACTCCCGTGCTCAAAAAACCGATTGAATTTCGAGAATAATTAGTGGCTAGGCTCCTTCATTAGAGACGAAATTCGCCAAGGAGTTTGCAATGGCGCAGATCGAGACAACGGGGCTTGCTTCTATAAATTATCACGAATAGAGCAATCCCAAAAGTCCATTACCAGTTTTGCCGAGAGTTCAACTTCAGAAGTTGAGTAATCTTATCAGCCTCTCAGCAATTTATCAACAAAACCAGCCGTTTTTGGCCCGCAACACAGGCCTCTATGGTCAGTGATAGGACTCCCGACTCCCTCCCAACAGACCCCAAGAGTTAGCAAGAGTTGCTCTCTTAACATCACTTTGCTAGTCGCCGATAGAGCGCACAGTTCTCATAATTGTGTGTTGAAAATAGATAGATAAATAAATAAATAAATAAAACAAAAAACCTAAAGTGCAATAAGCGATTAACATTTAGCCACAAGAGAGAAATATTGACTCAAAATCATTCAACAACAATGCATACTTTGCTCATCACATGCATAATCCATCATCAAGGATCTCGGCGAATTAAAAAAGCATAATTCAGAGAGTTTAGGGAATGCGCAGCAACTGGAAAAGCAGGCAACTCGTCCGGAAAATCGCAATCGCTGGGAATTTCTCGGATTAAAAGTCAGCAAAAGTTAATATGCGCGTACTTAGGAAAAATTAAGTTGTTTTTTTTTTTTTCATCCGAGCAGCTATCGGTGAGGATGCAACGAAATATTTGTTCATGTCTCGGTAATCTCTAAAACTGCACTTTTGTTGATAAAAGGTTATCTCAGAGACATTTTTTTATGGTAAACTATTAAGAGTGGACATCTTACAGATTTTGGTATTGAAATTCCATTTAGATACTGCAAGCACATAGATATAAGTCGTTATATATCATTCCCCGGCTCTCTGCGACACCTAACCTCCAGTGCCCCCTGTTCAACCGCAACCAATCGGGCATCGAGCACCTAATTACTTTCATTACTGCAATTATTGCGGTAAAAATTTGAAGGAGTGGCGATACGTCCACGAATGAAAACCCTACCCATGTTATCCCGTGTGCCTGCAACGCTTAATTTTTATGATACAAATACTTCCTTAAAAGGGAAACCAATTCAGGATTAAGGACACGAACAAAATTTTGATACGGAACCACCTTAATATTTACTAAACACACGTTATATTTTCCTTTAATATCTATTTTTTTTCATCAATTAAAATGAGAATAATCCATACAGGATGTGCAAACATTTCAAAATCATGAGTTGAAAAACGCTGACTCCGCGAGATTAAATATTAGAACCTAACACAAAGCGGAGCGGCGACGCACTGGCGCCTACAAACCTAACAGGGATACTTCACGCATTGCGCACTGGCGCCTACAAACCTAACAGGGATACTTCACGCATTGCGCACTGGCGCCTGCAAACCTAACAGGGATACTTCACGCATTGCGCAATGCGTGAAGTATCCCCGTTAGGTTTGTAGTGTTATCCCGTGTGCTTGCAACGCTTAATTTTTATTATACAAATACTTCCTTAAAAGGGAAACCAATTCAGGATTAAGGACACGAACGAATAAAAAAAGGAACCATTAAAACATAATTTGAAGAATAAAATAAGAGCGTGAAAACACCAAAAGGCAACGCCGCGCGTTAATTATTTGTTATTGGGAGCATAAATACTACAGTATGTTCACCCGTAATTGGAAACCCAAGCTGATGTTTTTCATTTTCTTTTTATCTCTTTCCCCCATTCAATTTTAATATTAGTTTTTATGCATGGAAGTCGGGATTTCCTCAGTCCACATAACATTAGGGATTCAACTCGACTAAATAAGCTCCATCTTTAACGTCGGCCTCGCTCACGACGTCTTGAACCTTTTTAATTATTTCCTTGCGATGAAATCTTCCTCGTTTATTATTCCGTTTCCGAGGGAGAAGACGAAGACGAAGACGAAGATCTCCTCTTTGACGAAGCGAAGAGCTCGGATCAATGAAGTGAGTGCGTGCAGTTCGCTAAGTTCTCGATGCAAAGATTGCTGAGTAAATACCCGCGGGCAATCCAGCTTCGTCGGATGAAACACGATTTACGTCGTTCGGCTCAAGGAAAACATACCTAACTCTGGAAAAGAGCATTTTTTATCTGAGGACGAAAAAACCGCGCTGCGGGCGGTGATTCTGGCGCAGAAAAAGCTGAATTATGCCGAGGAATTAATTAAGCAATACGAGCATGTAAAGGACGGTAGTTGAACATGTTGCAAAAAACAAAAAGCTCTTTATCAATGGCCAAAATTCCGTTAGCGACTTTAAAACTCTCTGTCATACTTTGACTTTATTTTTTTTTATTTATTTATTATTTTTTAACTATACAGTTAACACATTTTCAAGAAAATTTAATTTTTCCTCTCTGTGGGTAGAATATTCTGTATACATTTCAGGCTGTATGCGTGTTTTCTTTTCCTCCACCTCCAGCAACTTTGAATATTCAAATGACTTAATTTCACAACACTCACGAGCAGGATGAAGAACCACGTTTGTTTACAACTTCCTCTTCTTCATCAAAATAACGCGAATGTAAACAAGTCGAAACTTCGACTCCCATTGGTTCCCGCCATTTCCAGTGGCGCGCTCGGAAAAATTTACAATTTGACGCGGGACTTTTCAAATAAGCGGGGACCATTCTGGGTGAGCGCACAGTGAAAATCGACAATGCGTTGTGGACAATACGATTGTGGCTATTGCTCCATTAGTGGGATATTACGAAAGAATCGAACCGGAAGATGTATTGAGGTAGCGCATGACCCTAGTGGCCTAGTGGCTGTTTTTCACCCTATAATTACAGTATCTCAATAAGTTAGTGCTGTGCATGTTGCAAGAGTTTTTGATCCTTGATTTTTAAGCATGAGAATCATGTAAACTCATTTATGTCCGCAAGAACGCATTACTTTTTTTCTTTTATTATTACATTTATTTATTTTTTTGGAGAGAACTGAACAATGAACTATCGCTGATAATTAAATACATCCATTTTCTCGATCTTTTATTGATGAGTTGCTCCTACCTCTCCCTTTCTGTTCTATTCTCATGTATCTCGTGTTTTTTTTCTTCCGCCCCCTTCCCTTATTACACTGTTAGATTTACTGAATGGAAATGTGCATTGAAGTGTATGTTTCCAAAAAAAGCTCATGTGGTGTAAATCATCACTCCTATGACGTGGGAGCATACCTCGATTTTCACGTAAGTCGCGGAAAGCATGGAATTATATGAACAACAAGGCTCACGTGGAAATGGAAGTTTCGCAGGCAAATAGTAAAATCAGGCATATTGTCAAATGCCTAGGCAAATAGCTAAATATTCTGACTTAGATTGAAATTCTGATTCTTTTCCTAATTTTAGACAAAATAATTAGTTGCGCCTGTAAGAAAAGATTCTTAGTAAAAATCTGCATCAAACCATAGTATTTTAAACGATTTTTAGCTTGTGGACAGACACTTATCTTGAAATTTTCAACGTGTCATAAAATACAGATTTTTTAGTATTTCAATATTTAAAAATATGAGGAGCAATCGAAGAGGAAGAGATAAAAAAAAGTTTTTAGGTTTAATGAGTTATTTTCCCAAAAATGTTGAAAATTCGTGAGCTAACTTCGCCATTAATTCACAAAATTTTGTAGACGGTCAAAATTCAACTATCTGCCTAGGCATTTGACAAAATGTCTGATTTCACTATTCGCCTTCGACAGATATACGCCCTAACGTTCGGAAGGGCGATAAAATAAGGAATGAAATCTGCATCCCAAGAGTGGAGTTCACTCCGCAGAAAAAATTATTCGTAAGAGCGGAGCTCACTCTACAAGAGGAGCACGGATCTCATTCTGCTTTCATATCACTCTATTGTGGACCAAATTGGCCTCTAACACTCTGAGTTTTTTAATAGTGTACATCGCTCTTTTTTTTCTTTTTTTTTTTTTGTTAAACAAAAGAACAAGTCTAATTCTTGGCGTTTAAAAATCAAACAGAATGAAAACGCCAACTCTGCTGAGGAAGATGTTATTCTCCCCGGAGATCTGTGAGCAAACGAGGGGAAACAAAAGGCCCGGGAGCACACGTGTGTAGCGGGAATTAATAAGTTAATTTTTAGGCGAAAATATTTGCCTCAGACTCGACAAACTTTTTACCTGCTCGCTCATCAAGAATTTGCGAGTTAAAATATTCATCGTTGAATTGTGAGCGGCGCGGCGTCCCGTAATCGCTCGCCCTGCAAACTTTCAAAGGCCTACGTCGAGCGGCAATATTGACAGAGCGGCTTTTCCCGGAGGTGTACTCGATTTAACTATCAACAAGTTAAAAAGTTAAAGAGTTTTTGAAAGTTTTATCTTCTCCCGGCGAACGCTTCGAACATGGTGACCGCCGCGCCCTTCGAGTGCAGGTGTAAATCCACGCGACCCTTTGAGTTTGACGTCGTTAGCGAGAACAGCGGACCGATTATTGAAATTTTGTGTTTGTCGGGCAGACATAGATGACATAGGTTAAATGGCGGATCGTGATTGGTCGGCTATGTCTTATCGCCCCTTTATCGTGCCTTTGTCAGGTGGAATGATCGACATACTGTCGGAAACTTAAGAGGTACCGTTAGCTTGTCGAGAGGTCAACCCGACATAGGCACGACAAAGCACCGATAAGACATAGCCGACCAATCACGATCCGCCATTTAACCTATGTTATCTATGTCTGCTCGACAAACACAAAATTTCAATAATCGGCCCGCAGGTCTAACGATAGCAACCAGTGGCGAGGAGGGCTTTGCGATATATCGATTGATGTGTCATTTACACCTATGGAAAATGATAGATAATCAGGGTGTTCGCAGCGAACACCTTAATAATCGATTCTTTACCATAGGTTTAAATGGCAGAACAATCGATATATCGCAAAGCACGCCTCGTCACTGATAGTAACCACAATAAGTCTGTTGCGCACAAGAGATTCAAATCAGTGGGTGGACTTTCGAGAGTTAAAATCACGATGAGCACCTTAAAAATTCAGAAATTCACTCCATCGGTTGAATCTGTAGCAGGGGTAGGGAAAAAGTTATGAATCGAACGGATTTCGGTACTTAACTGGTTTCAATCGGTTAAAATTTTAAAATCTAGTTTACAGCTCAATCATGACGAATTGTCAATTAAAATAATGGAGAATTTGCATGCAAATTTTTTATTGCTTCATCTGAAAGTGCTCAAACAGCTGATTTCACAGTCTTTTTTATAATTTTTTTCTAATTTGGGTAATAATGTGAAAATAGATTTAAAAGTGAGAACATGCACCGCCTAGTGACGTCATCTAGTGGCATTTCCTATTTAAACACACATATTTTAGCAGATTGGATCATTTTGTCATATCTTCTTCAATAATTGCTCAATTCATGAATGAAGGGTATCGGGTATCCTCGTGTTCAGTTCATTCAGTAGTCTCCACTCATAAACACAATTCCTCAAATTTTAGACACCTGCAAATTGTCCTTTAATACATATTTTTTTTTCATCAAGTAAAATGAGAATAATCCATACAGGATGTGCAAACATTTCAAAATCATGAGTTGAAAAACGCTGACTCCGCGAGATTAAATATTAGAGTCCAGCACAAAGCGGAACGGCGACGCTCTGGCGCCTACAAACCTAACAGGGATACTTCACGCATTGCGCAATGCGTGAAGTATCCCTGTTAGGTTTGTAGGCGCCAGTGCGCGTTTTACGCTAACAGCCTGCCCGCCGCGCCGCAGTGCTTGAAGCAACTATTTCACACCAGAGGTATTGCACAGTATCATACGAAATTGAAGGCGCTTCTACATATTAGGAATGGCAGGCATCTTTCAAAAGTACGGAGCTTTCCTCGCAGAATAAATCAAGATACTACGGCCCAGAAAGAGAGCGGTAGTCCAAAAACTCACGCCAAAAAAATTCGTCGCAAGTGAGTTTTAGACTAAATTTAAAAAATTCAATTTTTTTTTTATTGACTCAGCGTTGCGGAAAAACCGTTTCCTCGATTTGATTTAAGACTTTACTTTGAATTTTTGGCTGAAAATGGATTTCCTCCCCCTTTCGGTACACATTACCTATATATTTCCCCCAAAAATCTCAATCGTAAAACCTGAATCAAAGCTGGAAATGTGCGAGCGCCAAAATAAAAAATTCGAGTTGGCTGATAGAATGGAATATTTAACGTTCGCAAACTCAATTCAACCTGATTTTAAGGTTTAAAAAATAGATGCTATGGGGGAGAGCAACTGAAATGTGCCTCTAGGCGTAATAGATCCTGCTTATCAATAAGATTTAAATGAGTCGACCATCGAAATAGACGAAGTAGTGTTACATGTATATCTGACCTGGATTATTCATAATACAAGAAGCGATCTCACTACATATGGTTCATCCGAGAATATGATGATGGTTAAAAGCGGAAACTTCTTAGGGGCTGTCCATAAATTATGTAACACTCTAGTGAGTGGGTGGATCCCCATAATTTCGTGACCGCTCGTGATGAGGGGTGAGAGGGAGTCAAGCTCAGCGTTAAGTAATAGTGCACACGTACTGGATTCTAACTTTTTCTCGCTTCTTTCTAAGTTTTATGTGCTAGTTTTTTTGTCTCATCCTTTTTATTTGCTTGGTATACAGAGCCTTTAACTTACCAGAAGCTCTGCTCTCCAAAGTTGTCAGTGAGAAAATTACTCTCGAGTTTTTTGCGAAAAACGAGGGGTGTATCAAGGCAAATGTTACGTAATTATTTGGGATGCCTAGACCAGCGTTATGATTGCTTTACAAGGGGTTGTGGAAGAAAGTAAAAAAAAAAAATCAGAAAATCGCGTTTCGTAATTCATGGCCAGCCCCTTTTCTAGATTGCCCAGTCTCACAGTTCTCGTGACCACATCCCTATATTTTAAAGGGAGACGAGAAAGTTTCAATACCTACAAATATTTACTGAACATCCTTTAAGCAGAGACGAAAAATCACGGAAATATTTGAAAAATTAAGTTTGCAGTTTGTTTAATAAAACTATGGACGACAAAAATACCGGAGCGTTGTAAGTCCAGTTACACACTTCCCAAAAGCCACCGAATTAGAGTTGTTGGTGCACTGACCATCCGAGCAATGCTACAGGTGAAGGCACCGTTCAAAATGAGGATAAACAATACATCATTTTTAATGATGATTGTTGCACAACATGTTGACCATTTTAATCGCACAATGATATCGATGAAAGTTAGATTCGGAAGGCTGCTAGGAGAGTCTGTAAAAATATGGTCGTCTTTGCTAAACCGATTGTTTGATACATCGCTCTTTAACCATTATCAGGCGAAGGTAATTCCGATCCCTACCCTGCTGGATCAGTATGAAGCTGCCCTGTCGAGATGGAAATTTTCAGCGTCACAGCGAATCGCGAAATGCCACAAAAAGATGAGGCAGTAAGTTGAAATTTTTTAGCCAACGTGCGTTAAAAATCAGCATAAAGCTGAAAATCTCAATACAACGGGAAAAAGCTCTTATGAGCTCAATGTTTGCTCAAAGAGATACGCTGTTTGGTGCAACACTAGTATCGACCATTCAGGAAGGCAACTGCAGACGCGTTTCGCACAAAAAGATGAGTCTCGTTTACGAAATAACCATAACGACTTAACGCCGTTAAAAGATCATCAGCAGTGTTGAAATTATAAAATTTTTAACAGTAATTATAATAATAATAATTATAATAATAACAACAACATAGAAATCAGTTTTTGACTATTCACTAATTATTGTGATGTTATTCAACTTTTTGCAGAAACAAGAAATACATAATATCAGATATTTCCTATGAGGAGACAAACTATAATTTTGAACTTTTAATTCATCAATTTTCATTATTTTTATTTTAATTTTTAGGAAAATTAATCAGACTAAAATTGATAATAAATCTATATTCTTAATATAAGTATTACTGATATTAACTAACGTAGTTTTTAGATTATAGATAGACGTAAATTATAGATAACTTTAGATTTTATGTTCGTCGCAAATGAACTGAGTTACCCATTTCCAATGGCCGAAAAGAACAATAAGGAATTGTGGAGGGCTAGTAGGAGTGAAAACGTTATGATAATAATTCTGGAGGACTCTTTGGAAAAATTTAACGAGCTCCCATTTAAAACGTTGCAATATAGCTGATTTGCATTGGAACGGGGCAGCGCGGGGCGCGGAGCTAGGGGATAAATCGATAGCGATAAGTGAAGGATGCCTTAACACTTGAACACGTTTGGCAATTGTTGAGTGGCTTCGAGGGGTCCCGGCCGAGCCTCAAATTGGAGAAAATTGTGGCAACCTTCCAAACGCCTTGAAATAACATAGCGCTGCATCGACCGAAAAGATAGAGCGCCGGCTGCCGCCGTACAGTGGAACCAGCCACTGAGAGAGGATGGACGTAAAATCGTTGACAAAAACTGCAAACTTTGATCTTCATTTTGTCACATTTAAATTTTAAGGAGTATTCTTGAAGGAAATTTTACAAAAAAATATATGGTACCTGCTTATACTTCTACGTTTTGCATCAACAAAAGTAGGTATGAGCGTACCGCCGCGTCATGTCCAATTTCGCCGTAGCACTACTCGGTGTGTCGCGGCCTTTAAATTCATAGCTTTTTCTAGTGGCAGCCCTGTATAGCTCGCCATTAGTCCTGTCTTTTATGGCTTCAAAAGTCAAGTTTAGATCGCACTGCTCTTGAACTTGCCACTTTGCACTGACTTCTACGAGTGCTTTGGAAATTGATCCTTTGCGTTAGCTTCATGGAAAATGTCATCTCTCCTTACAGCTTCCTTGCATCGCTTTCATGTGGAATTGGAAAAAAGTAATAACATCAGCTTGCGTATTTATTACTGAAGCATGCGGCGAAGTTGCTGACTCATTTTCACCAAAATCGTCAGTTAGGCGATTTTGTTCCTGAGCCCTCGATTTGCCCAAATACCCCTACAAATTCAATTGCAATGCTACCTAATCTTGATCAAGTTGAAAACTTCCCTGCTGAAAGTTGTTCGTCGGAACTGTTCGACTCCTCTTGGTCAGTAACCATCCATTACAAAACTGAATCTTAGCGTCTTCACCCTGCGTTCATAAGGGCCCTAAACTACGAAATCTCTCTTCAAATAAATTTTTGAACGAGTCTTGGAAAAGCCTTTTCAGTTAATAGTCTTCATTCAAAAAACCTCTCTGGCTTTCCGCTGGTTTTTCAAAGAGGAAAACAGCCCTATTGACTTGGAAGCTTTACCGACCATTTACGACTCGAGACAAGATCGTCGATTCGCTTCCAGAACTCCTCCCTTCCTTCCGCGGAATGGATCGTAATTTTATTCTTGTTTTACTGCTGCCCTCCCGGTAGAGCTCAAAGTTCTCATAGACTCTATCAGACCCACGTCACAGACGGGCATCTTTGATTCGATACGTAGGTATCGATTTATTTCCATGGGTAGAATCTTAAAAGTTTACAGTGCTGTTCGGATACAATCTATGCTCGATTGAACGAAAAATCTTGAGGGTATTTTTTTTTTTTTTTTTTTTTTTTTTTTTTTTTGAAACGTCCTTATTAATTCACAACCGGTGAGAAACAGCGAATTTTCGAACGATATAGGTACTCTTGGGAGAGGGATCATCTTCGATAGAGCGATTAAGCGATTAATGGCCGTCATATTTTGTGTTTGGACGACATGCGATGTATAGCATCGATTAGTTTCATGTTTTCAGGTACTGCCCATTTTCATCGAATTTTGAGTTTGCATTCTTGCTGTCACAAGACTAAAGAATTCACTTACTTCAGCGTAGTAAAGGTACGGTTTTTTTAGAGGAGAAAAATCTCATCCTATACCGATATCGAACATTAAGAGCCTAAATCCCTCAAACATTAAATAGAAGTACACGCGCTTTTATGTCTATATAGACATACCGTCCATTCCGGGCTCAGAGGGTGCTGGAGCCGTAGATTCGACTGCTCCGGGTGCTCCCGGAACTTTCGGCCTCTGAACCCGGAACGCGGTCTGTATGTCTACAAGGCCCGTAAGTACAGCTTCCAAAGCCGGAGTAATTTTTTTGCAGTATAGTATTCGGTCGACATGCCTCCTTTCATAAAATAAGGTGAGTTTACGCCCAAGAGTTTTGGCGTTTTCCTTGTTTCTTTTTCGGTAGTGGGTGGACAGGGCCAATAACTGCCAATCCCATATAAAAATGAATGAAAAATATCGTGAGGATCGTAAAATGTAGCTATGCTGGCGTTATTGTTTCTTCTTTTCCTCTTGATTTTCCCTCTCTCGGACATGTGTCTGAATCTCGCTTTCAGCTTGTCAGACGTCGAAAGGGATTGCCGGCCTCAGGGAGCGTATGAAAGGTAACCGGCAGTGAAATAGGGTCTGAATTTGGCTCCGTGTAATATCCGATATTTTGAGAGGGGTCCCTGAATTTCGAGTCCCCACCTCTCCAGCAAACATGTCATCCGCGCATCGAGGTGTGATATCATCTTACGCCTTCGCCGATGACGGACTCCGCGGCGACGTATGATTCGTCGCCCTCCCGACAAAACGTCGTAACTACGCTACGCGATGAGCCCTGTGATCAATATAACTCAACAATTTCCGGGACTAAACTCCAAGCGTACTTACGACGTTTTGTCAGCCAAGCGAAGGATTCACTCGGTCCGATGCTCCTGATCATCGCCACCCGAATTTCAACATCAAAGTTGAACTTTTACGACAAAGACTCCTCTTATTTTATCGGCGGTTGTATGCAATGACATATGCAGATCTAGAGTAACTATATAGACCGAGTATGGCCATTTGTATTTCTTTACTACAGGAAAACTGTGCCGCTTTTTGATTGGTCAACGAGTTTTTAGGCTTCATCGTGCTCTTACGGCCGTAAATAAACAAACAAGATGGCGACTCACCGTAACGTTGATAAGAAACTAAAATTTGAAAAAAATGTCAATTATACGGCAGTAACAATTTAAACTAGCATATGTACGAATAACACATGAAAACACCGTAAAATTGCCTTCCGCCTTTATCACAGGAGGATGTGATATATAGACAGTAAACTGTCCTTAGTTAAGCCATTTGATATCCGATAGCTAATAGTCATCACAAGTCCCACTTTTATGGGAATCCCACTGTGTAATAGGAATCATAAAAGTATAATAAGAAGTATAGAAGTATAGTAAGAATCATAGTAGTATAAATTTGCTGTGCAAACTACTTGGTAGGCTGTTGAACAGCCAGGAAGTAGACAAATCCCATAGCGCACAGCCATTTCGCGGTTTGAGGGGAGAAGTCCCGAAGAGAAAACAAGAGAGTCGTAATTTGGATGAGCCACAATATGCTCCGCGCATTTAATACATACGAGTCGTCTCTGATTGGTTTGTGGTTCCCGCCAATTTTTCCCGGTCGGCTGCTGTCAAGCTTTATTGCGCTCGTGGGTTATGACATAGGTTTCTTTTTCGGTAAAAAATCTTGCCAACAAAGATAATTTACGCGTCGGAAACTTCACGAATCGGTTTTTGGGAGCTTTTTGAAGAGAGTGATGGTTTAGAAGTTTCACTTTTGATCAAACGTATAG
The DNA here is from genome assembly GCF_001854935.1 of Bemisia tabaci. Classification (NCBI taxonomy): domain Eukaryota; kingdom Metazoa; phylum Arthropoda; class Insecta; order Hemiptera; family Aleyrodidae; genus Bemisia; species Bemisia tabaci. Next base: position 494,024 of record NW_017562455.1, on the reverse strand, counting down.
AGTACCATTTTGAAATCCTCCACTGAAAAAAAACTCTGGTCCTGGAGGCCGTACTTACGGGCTATATAGACATACCGTCCGCGATTAGGGCGTAGCACCCGTAACTTTCGGCCTCTGTGCCTGGAGCGTATGTCTATATAGCCCGTTTTCAGTGTCTAAATAGTAGCCAAAGGCGGAGTTGTACACTAATTTCCCGGGAAACTGGTGAATATTTTTCTCCAAAGTTCTCAGAGAATTAATTTCACAATTTAATCTAGAGTATCATACAATTTCAGGGATAAATATTCATAACTTTCCTTAAAAACAAATATTGTATCAGGAGAAATACGGCAACATTCGACTGTTCATACGGCGCTTTTCCCTAGCCAACAGATCGGTGCGTTATGGGGAAAGTTTTGCTCTCGGTAAAATGCGATTAATTGTTGCGATCTGTCAATAAGGCTCGTAGCAAATTTAATCAAGTCTACAGTATCAAATATGCAACTTTTCGCCTCCACAATTACTCCGGAACGAAAGCTCCAGTGACGGTACGGAGGGAAAACTAGGTTGGTCGGTCTCCTTTCCCTCGTGAAGTGCCAGAGTCGGGTCCGTGTAAATTAAAGTCGAAGAGAGGTTAAATATAAAGAGACGGTTACCGCACAGCATCACTTGCTTTTAGTTTTATCAATAAATTTGAGACCATCAAACTCAGGTCTCAGGTCACCTGGCCAGGAATCGAACCTGGGACCTCCCGATCATAAAGCAAGAGCTATAACCACTACACCACAGTAAGCCGACAATGAATAAAGTTTTGTTTGTCCAAGCACGCGAACAAGATTTATTTCAATTTAAACAAAATTAAATTAATTTGCATTACTCCTCACCACTTTTTCATGACATCTTGTAGATGACACAAAACCTGTTCCTGTGACCGACTGTGAAATCGATTTTATGATACAATTATGATTTACAATTATGAAAAACGTTAGGACTAAAGTGCTGGGACTTAGTGAGTTTTTGGACTATTGCTCTTTTTGTGCCGTAGTATCTTGATTTATTTTGCGAAGAAAGTTCCGTACTTTTAAAGGATGCCTGTCATTCTTGATACGTTGGAAAGCCTTCAATTCCGTATGCTACTGTGCAACACCTCTGTTGCGAAAAAGTTGCTTGAAGCGCCGCGCCGCAGCGCAGCGGGCGAGCGCGCATTAGCGCCTACATACCTAACGGGGATACTTCACGCATTGCGCAATGCGTGAAGTATCCCTGTTAGGTTTGTAGGCGCCAGGGCGCGTGTCGCGCTGGCAGCACGCTGCTCCGCTCTGTGTTTGGCTCCAATATTTAGACTCGTGGAGTCAGCGTTTTTCAACTAATGATTTTGAAATGTTTGCACATCCTGTATAGATTATTCTCATTTTAATTGATGAAAAAAATATGTATTAAAGGAAAATATAATGTGTGTTTTGTAAATATTAAGGTGGTTCCGTATCAAACTTAATGATTTCCAAAGCACATGGATTTCTACACAATTTCTTATAGCCTTTTATAATCGATGGCGAAAAAGCAACAGCCAGGCGATAAGTGTAAAGCCCGGCGATAGGAACTATAGCCCGACTGCACAATTTTTAATCGCTTCGTATAGCCGAGCCGTCTTATTTTCTCCGAATTCTACAGCCAGCTATATGATTTTCTGCAGCCTTCTTTAGCCAGCTATAAGAATTCCTATGGTATTTTGAAACACAGCTCTTATCGCCAATTTTTACCAGGGAAACTAAGAATTCAAGACGAAAATCATACTCTTAAATTTAATTTTCCCATGCTTTCAGTAATTTTATGCAAAGAATGTAAGTTTCACAATCCTACCAACACTGGAATGCTCTTGGTTCTTTTTTGCAAAATGCAATCAATATTATCTATTCCTGAATTAACCATGTCGAGTTTGTGAAACTTTATCTTATTCTGTTGATCGAATCCTCGAGATGCTTTTCGACACGGCAACAGCGTATTGGGGTGTTTCCATGTAATTATGCAAGTCGATACAATGGAGTCTGATTTCAGTCCCCTGCTCGCCCCACCGTGGTCCCTTCCTCTAGCGGTCATTACTGCAGAAGTAACTAATGAGCCATAGCCCTTCTGGGATCGGATTTTTTTGTGGAGGAATCAACGTTTCAGCGAAAGGTTACACGACGCTCAGCGCTACCGTCAAGACCCAACCGCGGTCGATGATATTCTATGCGGGGAAAACGGAAGACAGAGAAAAATATCGGATTTGGCACAATGGTAACTGAACCGATTTTTTCTCTTAATTGCAGGGACTGCATTGAGAAAAAAAGGATTCGTAGCAACAAAGAAAATCTTTACTCCGCTTTCGTCGTTACTTCGTTTTGTTTCGTTTTAACATTTAAACGATAAATTTTCGAAGCAATGAGTGATCGCCGGCTGAATGCAGGCTATTCGTGTTGAATAATAAAAAAATGTAAAAATTCACAAGTAAAGAAACAAAATAGGCTGCTATACTTGAAATCCTAGCTGACTTCTTTTCTTTTTGAGTGCATGATATGAGCTAGCACAATCGAAAAACGTGTAATGGAATTAGTAACCTCAGTTTGGTTCAGTTCGGATAGGCAACTAAACTAACTGCTTGGTAAATCGGAGAGTATTACCGGGATGTGAAGGCGCAAGTTGACGAGTTAACATCCATGCAGCCCGGCAATCATAGGTTATTACTGCCTGCGATTTACATTTTTTGCTCGTTTGTTGTCTTTTTTTCTGGCAAGGAATGACTAGCTCGAAGAAAATTAAGATGTTATCGCAGAAACGTCGATAAGTCCTAGATGCGGAAAGACTGAAGTGAAGAGCAAACGGAAATAGTGAGGAACAAGCATCAGTCACTTAATGAATCCTATTTCCGAATTGACGCTCCAGGAAAACCGAAGCGATATTCACGGATTGCTCGGAAAGTTGAGGGAATTTGCCAATCCACTCTCGCAGAAATAAAAACCCCTACGGATCTTAATATTTCATGTCGCAGTGTTTGCTGAGCAAACTAGGCGGGCTTTGGTCATCGTGAAGTTATTAAAGTGAACACTCTGTCTTTCAAAATGTTCCCAGCTAAGGGGACCGGATTTTTTACCAATTAGATCTGGTCACACGTGGGAAATCTTCACGAACCTTTGAATGAAATGAATTTCGTTGTCATCGCCAATCAATACACTAAAAAATTCGGAATTTTTTTTAATTTCTTCTTCAACATTTTCCTCAATTTATCATTGGTATACTTGAAAATTTCAAGAAAATCAAATTGTCCCTTTTCCCAAAAATAAATATTTTCGTAGGGATTTGGCAACGCCTGAATGCTTTTACAGTGCACAATAAATTAATTTTTGGGAGCTATTGGACTCAAAAGTTTCACCTATAATCGCAAATTTTGATTTTTAATCAGTCGCAGTAGGTATACATTTCAAGAGGTTTTTCTCATAGGAAATATTACAGGGAAAAATGAAAAGTCTTTAGCACTTATTTTATAATGTTAGGGAAAATAAAATCACTTAAAGTCGCCACAATGAGTCTAATCTCTGAATTTAACTTGCATCACTTTACGAATTTCATCTTTAGCACGGAACTACACCCCAGTCTGGGTCGCTTTTCCGGTAGAAAAATGAACTTTCAATCCTGAAAATACCGTGTTCTTATCTCAGGATCAACCAATAAGTTGAGTCCATAGAAACCTTGTAAATAATAAACGTGAGTTTGGTATCTAACAATATGTATCAAAAATGAGTATGAAAATAGCTGCTCATCCCGTCATCTGTTTCTGCCACAGCGAATGAAGAGGTCCCTTCCCGCTTAGTTAACGATGATACAACTATTCCCATTCCTGTGCAACCGCCGGCTGTATCATTTCTAATTGAAGGCGAAATATCACCGCTGTCTCTAATGCGCGCCAACTGTGCTGAGCTCCATGAATGATTCGCTGTAAGAGTTGCATGCTCTCGGCTCAAAACTGTTTTGTGTGTGTTTAAACATTTTTTACCAATAATTGGACGTATTTCTGCCAAACGGAGCTATGTGCATTATCACATGAGCCCTGGTATGCATATATTCTTATGGATCTCAGGGCTCCTGTCTTAATACACATAGCTCCGTTTGACATAAGTACGTCCAATTATTTCTCCGTTTGGTAATCTACCGCAGAAATCATAGATGAAAAATATTTTCCAAAATAAAATGAGAGACAAGTGGTTTTTCCTTTTCCGTGTTTTTAGTGCATGTTGCATATAAAGTTCCTGAAAATATGTCCTATATTTTTCACAGCTTTTTGAAATTTCATGAAATACTTCACGGAAATATCCGATCTCTCATTTTTTTCATTTCACTCGTGAAGCCCCTCCGGGGCGGACCCTTCACGAGACCTCCCTTCCGAAAAAGCAGGAGGCAATTTCTCAGCGATGAATTCGTCTTGATTTCTCACATCACTGCTAAGTCATGAATATTTAAGTTGAGGCTGGGTGAAAACAGCATCGAGACACCCGTTTTACGACACGTAAGTCAAGTTTGCGCCGAGGCGGCCGCCTTTGACGACGAGCAAATACGCGGCTACGAGCTCCCTTTTTCGTCCCTCTGGCGCGAGGGCGTATCCCTTTTTTCACATGGGCCGCGGAGAGCATAGAGTTATACGAGGGTCAAGGCTCACGTGAAAATCCAGATATGCCTTTACGTCGGAGAAACGACGGGTTTTCTATCGGCGAGGCTATGAGATGAGACTCCGTTTTGATGTTTTTGCCGGAACTCTACACGGTCGGGAAACACCCGCGGGTTGAGATAGCGACAGCGCGGGAAGACAATTCGACGGTTCGAAAATCGAGGAAAGTTCGCGGGTGGCTTTTTATCGCGCTTCGCATCGTTGCCAGATAGTGTTGAAATTTCGGTAATCCCCCCATTTAAAACCCTGTAAAATATCTTCACTTAACTGCACAATCTGGCAACTTTGGCGGTTCGGCCCGACCCGTTGCTGGCGGGGCCTCCGCTACGATCCGTGCAAAATCGAGGCGCGGCATCAGACATTGGATCGCATTCGATAGTGGCTCGATGTATCGTTTCATTCAAGATAACAGAACGTAACCTCAAACAAAAATTTTAGGATTTAAGTTGGAAAAGCTGAAAATGAGGAAATTCCTAACAATGTCGCTCTTCAATGCCATTTTGTACTAAAAAGTGTCAAAAATCTATCACAAAAAACCCGTTCCCTATGTTACTCGATTGAATTTTCAGGCTGTATTTACATGTTGAACCAATCGATATCGATATAAGCTCACCTAATTGATGTTTCGAATACTATCTATGAGACAGGTCGGACATGATGTAGCAATGTAGCATCTCTAAAGCAAACCATCGCCAACTCCTGTCCATGTTTCAAAGCTCATATCTTTGCTAATACAAAACGGAGAGGTGGAAGAGGTGTAACATAGGTTTTTTTGAAAAAATGAAATATATTTCCAGAAACTGTGTTTGCGGCATGCAATAAAAATACCAAAAAGGAAAAACAGGTTTGTCTTTCATTTAATTTCGAAAAATATTTTTCATCTATGATTTCTGCAGGAGAGCTACCAAACATGGGAATAATTATTGGCAGTAAAAAATGTTTAATCACACACAAACCAGTTTTGAGTTGAGCCGAAAGAATGCAACTCTTAAAGCGGATCATTCGTGGAGCGCAGCACAGTTGGCGCGCACTAGAGACAGCGGTGACATTTCGCCTTCAATTAGAAACGATACCACCGGTGGTTGCATAGAAGCACGAATAGTTGTATCATCATTATCAATGCGTGAATGGGCCGCACTGTCACCTGTGGCAGAACACGGGACGAGCCGCTGTTTACACATTTATTAACCTAAAAAAAGCAGGTACTGAAGATCTGGCTGAAAATCGCCCATCAGATTCAAGGGAATTTGGTAGCCAATACCGAATGTTATTTGACGGTTTTATATGTAAGAAAGGTAAGAAAACGAATTTTTAATATTGACAGACTTTCTCAAGGATCAAGTATTCAAACATCCAGCAACCATACGATTATTCCATCCTTGTCGATAGGCACTTGATTCTTACCTATCAATTGGACCGCGTTCAGCAGAAAGGAACTAAACCACATCAACTTTTGCCGGACTTAATCTGACAATTTAATTTTTTACAAGAAAACGGTTGTGCAGATTTTTGTGCAAATTTCAGTGAATTATCTGCCTTGCACAAGACGAATTCCTTAAAATTTTCATAGGAATCAGCATAAACGTTCTCTTTTAAAAAATTAAAATGCCCAGTTAAATTTGGAAATAATGATGCGGCTTGATTCTTTTCTGCTACACGCGGTCCAATTATTAAAGGGTTGCACCTGCAACTCGGATCACTTAAGTCGACTTGCTACCAGAAATTTTTTATCAGAAAAAGTGAAGCTCCCGATATGTCAGGAATGTTTCCAGCCCCCCCCCCTCTCTCTCTCTCTTTACCAAAAGCTGAAACACGTGCTTTGCTTCCAGCACATCTCAAAGCCCTAATTTTGAAATAGAGAACCTACGTCGTAAACGCCTTTTCAAAATAATGCAGTGCTGACTTGATTTTATCACCGTATGCATTGGCACCACGAGGGTCAAAAAACCACTCTTGTAGGTGATCAACATGGATGTTTGGTGCAAACAAGCTGAAAATTAAATTCAATAGCCGCAACGAGATCCTGTTACCCTTAAATGGCGGTTTGAAGCGCTGCATTGTATAAAAATCATCGGAGCTAAACACTTTCATCCCACGTCCGATAGACATCGACATAACCCTGCTCACCGCTTTGAGGTTACATTGTCACGTTATGAGTTGTTATCACTCAACAACTGCAATTACTTTCAAATTAATGGTTTTATTACCGTGGGTCGGTATCGATTTACAATCGGTTTTAAATACGAAAGAACGACGAGGACTTGATTCCGGCCATTCATTTTTATGGCGTAGCTTATCGGAATCCCCCGTCACCTCCTTAACAAATTAACTCGCAGATCATTGCTAAGGAATCTACAACACGAAATGAAATTAAACTTTTAAAGAGATGCTTATCTGTCATTGATTTTTACCAGAAATTTCGTGGGTCAAATCTCTTGGCTTTAGTTTTACGTTTTAAAAACTTCACTCGTGGCTTTTTGGCACTTTATATTTATGTTTAAAAACTTTTCCGAGCGGCTAATAAATCATCCTACTAGAGAATGTCCCGTAAAGATTTTTGAACTTTAAAAATAAAAAATAGACAATCCTTGAGCTACCTATATTCTATTTTGGTGGAAAAAAAATTGCAAAAAAGAGCTCTTTCATCATCAATATCCGGCTTCAAATATTGCTTCGCGTCCCGCACTGAAAAAAAAAGAATCTCAATTTTTCCGCCAAGGAGTATTTCTTCTTAAATCAAGTATTTTCCTGGTTAATATACGCTACTTTTTTGCTTAACCCGAACAGTATTTTTCTTGTATCAAGAAAAAGTCAGCTTAAAGCAAGATAAAACAAATTCTTGGCGGCAAATTCAAGAATCATCATGCTTGATCCGAGCTACTTTTCTTTCAGTGAATGCTACTGTTACTGTTTAGTTTCAAAGCATTTTGCTGGTAATTTTTTAGTTCTAGGATAGGTACTCTCAAGTTGTCTGCGGAAGTTTCAAGTGTTGAAAATAGGGTTACTTTTACATAAAATTGGATTTCAAATCTTAATTAGGAACAAACCAGTGTGTTCATGCATGGGTCAATTTGTCAAATTGACTTATAGACGTCTAACCACCCAAGTTACATGGTTTCGAATGGATGATTAGAAATATCAAATATTATATCTATAAAAAGGCGTAAACCTACGACAAAAACCCGTCAAATATAGTATTTGATTGCCCCTTTTCGCGGGCCATTGGTCTATCATCGACGTAAGGCTGAAATAAAACCTTATCTAATGATAGACGCCTCAATCTGGTTAAAGATTAAACTCGATTCCGAAGATGGTTTCGATGATACTGTATTGCAAGTTTCACATTGAAAAGCATTACGTATTGAGTATTTTGCATTACAGTATGTCTAAAAATGTCAAGTTTGCAGCGTTGTAGTGACAAAACCAGTTTTGAACTCAAACTGAGAATTACATGATAAGGGCCACTCTCAGCACGAGGTCTTATTTTAACCACATTTCAATCAATTGCTCGGGTCCCCCACCTCAGAGGACCTTCTTTGAAGACTCTTTTACGAACTGTTTTCAAGACCAATGACCAATATCAAAATATTTGTGCCGTCACTCTAACTCTGGCTTCCACCGTCTGGTGAAGAAAGACGAGGGGCAAAAAATCAACATTTAAAACTTTTGTTTTTGCCTCGTTGGAATGGAGGACGATGCAGGTGCAGAGCATAAAGAAAAGAAGTAGCTTATAAAACTAAAGAAACTCATCGAAATACCTCACGATCGATGAAATTGAAATGCTTGGTTAAATCTATCGCCCAGGTGAAATTTCATCTTCAGGAGTTTCTTGTGATGTGATGCTAAAACGTCGAAAATGAGCAAATCACCTCATGTAAAAGATATCCTCACGACCAACTCATTGAAATACCTCACGATATTGGATGAAATTGCAATGTTCAATTGAATTTATCGCCTGGGTGCAATTTCATCTGAATGAGTTCCTTTCGTTTCGTGTGATGCTGAGACGGTGAAAATGAGCAAATTACCTCATGTGCAAGATATCCTCACGTCAAACTCATTGATATATCTCACGATATTGGATGAAATTGAAATGTTCAATTAAATTTATCGCATAGGTGAAATTTCATCTGAATGAACTTGTTGTGATAAGGTGCTACACTGAAAAAAAAGATTGGTAGAATTTACCATTCCTTCACGTTGTATTTCACACAGCGTGAAGGAATGGTAAATTCTACCGATCTTCAAGTCGATTCTGCCAGGGGAATGGTTACCTATACCAGTATATAGTAACGTTTACCTTCCTTCTGGCAGAATTGACTCTGAATTAACGCTGTGTGAAATACAGCGTGAAGGAATGGTAAATTCTACCAATCTTTTTTCTCAGTGCATGACGGTGGAAATGAGCAAATTACCTCATGTGCAAGATATCCTTTTGTCAATCGATCATGATGGAAATATTTGTGGGAACTGCACTCCGATCGCGGGGACAACAAAGCTCGGGGGACCGCGAGGAGGTTAGGAAAAGAGGGAGCCGGACCGAGAGAAACGCCGTGGAGGCTCGGAAGCCGAAGACTTGGCCGGTAAAAGGCTGCAAGTGTAGCGGGCGCGGCGCGACGACCGAAGGAGACGGGCGGTAAAAAAGCGGGCAACTGGAGTAGAAAGTAAACAAATTGAGACGCTGCTGGACGGAGCGAGCGAGTCGGAGTCGGGCGACGTCGGCGGCGGCGGCGGCGGCGACGGATGCTGAGTGCCGCGTCCCGACTCCGGGTCCAAGGCGTGGCGTCCCCGCCGCATGCGCCCCCGTCGCCCGGGATGCCTCATCGATTTTCTCCGAACCCACTTCGGGTCACAATCCCACGATCCGAACCGCGAGCCAGGGAAAAACAGGAGCTCCGGCTTTCCACCCCGCTAACGCCGCCGTAGGCCCGCCTCGGACGGACGCCCCGAGCCCCCGAGAGCGCCTTCCACCGACCGCTCGTCCTCGCCACACGCGCCTCGCCCGCCGTCCCACCGCACTCGTCCGAGCCCAACCACTCGGCTCAATATTGAAATCAGTAGACAAAAGCTCCTAAAACCGAAAAAGATGCCATCCTATTGGTTGAAACCAGGGCCGGGTAAGCGCTTAGGGGCTTGGGATGCTGGTCATTTAGGACTGCAAACCCTAAACAGCTCATGCTAACCACAAGCGGTTCGCCCGAGATCCCACCGCATTCATCGGATCCCAAGCACTCGGCTCAATATTGAAATTAGTAGACAAAAGCTCCTGAAACCGAAAAAGATGCCATCCTATTGGTCGAAACCAGGGCCGGGTACGCGCTTGGGGGCTTGGGATGCTGCTCATTAAGGACTCAAAAATACTGATCTGAATCGAATCAGCGGGCTGAATATTGAAATTGATAGGAAAAAGATCCTTTGTCTATCGAATGGGAAAATGATGCGAACCTATTGGTTGAAACCAGGGCCGGGCAAGCGCTTGGGGGCTTGGGATGCTGGTCTATAAAGACTCAAAATGACTGATCTGAACCGAATCAGCGGGCTAAATATTGAGATTGATAGGAAAAAGATCCTTTGTCTATCAAATGGGGGAAAAGATGCGATCCTGTTGGTTGAAACCAGGGCCGGGTTAGCGCTTGGGGGCTCGGGATGCTGGTCAATTGGGCTCCAAATCCTGAACCGCCCATACTAACTACATGCGGTTCGGCCGCACTCCAAACGCACTGATCTGACCGAAGCACCGGGCTCAATATTGATATTAATAGACAAAAGCTCCTAAAAGGGAAAAAGACACACCATCCTATTGGTTGAAACCAGGGCCGGGTAAGCGCTTGGGGGCTTGGGATGCTGGTCATTAACGACTCAAAATTACTGACTTAAACCGAATCAGCGGGCTAAATATTGAAATTGATAGGAAAAAGATCCTTTGTCTATCGAATGGGAGAATGATGCGATCCTATTGGTTGAAACTAGGACCGGGTAAGCGCTTGGGGGCTTGAGATGCTGGTCATTTGGGGCTTCAAACCCTAAACAGCTCATGCTAACCACATGCGGTTCGGCTGCAATCCAAATGCACTGATCTGAACCGAAGCTCAATACTGGAATTGATAGACGAAAGCTCCTTTGTCTATTAAGAAGGAAAATGGAGCGATTTTATTGATTAAAACCAATCCCGGATCAGCGCTTAGGGGCTTGGGATGCTTGTCGTGTCATTAGGGACTCCAAATCATAAACCGCTCATGCTAACCACAAGCGGTTGACCCGAGATCCGACCGCACCGATCGGACCGAATCACCGAGCTCAATATTGAAATTGATAGACATAAGCTCTTTTGTCTATCAAAAGAAGAAATGATGCGATCCTATTGGTTGAAACCAGGACCAGGTCAGCGCTTAGGGGCTCATATGCTGGTCATTTAGGGCTCCAAATTCTAAACCGCTCATGCTAACCACACGCGGTTCGACCGCAATCCAAACGCACCGATCTAAACCGAATCACCGGGCTTAATATTGAAATTGATACACAAAGTGATAGACAAAGGAGTCTAAGGGAAAATGATGCGATCCTATTGGTTGAAACTAGAGCTGGACTAGCGCCTATTAGGACTCGGACTACTGGATATTAGGGGCCCTAAATCCTACAATTTAAGGCCCCCATAACACCCAAAATTCCACTCTGGGCCCTCTTTAAATCCTTCTTTTAGATTTCAAAGACCCCTAAAGGTGCCGTCAGTTAAGTTGGCACTTATTTACAATCCATTTGCTAACGATCTCGAAGCAGTCTTCCACTAACGATCAAGGATTGACTAGCCCGATCTCGAGCATAATCAATCCTCGCTCCCTGTTGGACAACTGCATCGCGGTCACCTGCAAACTGAATATAAACAAGTGCCAACTTAGCTGACAACGCCTCTAGAGGATTTAGAATGAAAGGGAAATCGTCCAGAGGGGTCCGTAGGGCTTTCAAAAATTTGAAAATCGATCATTTGCGACTCTTGCTGGCCTTCTTTGAAAGTCGCAAGTCACGACGCAGCGCTTCATCGTTGGGGGTTGGTAATTTTCGACGAAAAATCAATTGCGGCGAATCGATTCAATTTCGACCGAAAAAAATCGACGGCAAAAATTCGCATCTCTTTAAACCCTATTTCTTTTATTTTTGGATATTCACACTGAAAAATTGCTAATATGATTTCATTGCCGGTCACTTCTACAAAATTTAACAACGATTATTTGATATCAATCTTTCACCGATTTTAATCATTCACCAGCTCAAAGAATCGATTCAGGTCGCAAATCAACATCAAAAAATCGAGACAATTTTTTCGATTATTTGCGCTAGAAATCGATGTCTTGAACTGATTAGATATGAAATCGTCGAGGCTTCGGAACATCTCGTCATTCCTCTGACGTTAGGGCGTATCTTTGTGTGAGCCCTGGGCAACATGAAGTTACGTCGGCAATAGGGCTCATCTCAAAAAGTAGTCACGCAAAGCCCTTACGATGGGGGAATGACGATTTGGCAAGGGTCAACAGGTCAGGCAGGCCGCGAGATGCGTCGCCGCTGTCAAATTCGCGACACCTCCTCACCCTGTCTCCTACTTTGCCCCCCCCCCCCCCCCNCGCGCCTGGCAAGGAACGAATTAACCCCGAAATGAGTCGTCTCGAGACCTGCGACCCACGACCCTCACCTCTTCACCCCTTACCCGAGCGGCTCGAAGCCACCGAGAAACTTGCCCCTCAGCTTATTTATTTTCTGCCCCGTCGGATTGTCTCTTCGAAGGGCTAAACTTTTTAATGTCACTCAGTGGCACTTGTGAGTGGAGACTAAAGAAATTGACAAGAGAAAAATTACTTTTGCATCGTGATTTTTTTCTTCAAAAATCATCTCTGTAGCCTCAGTAGGTATAACAACTCGTCGTTTTCCTCAGGAAAGAATATAGCTTCATTTCAATGTTGCCAAATTTCCCTCCATAAATTACATTTTCAGTAAGAATAATCTTGGACATTTTTTACAACAACCCCTAATTGTTTCTTTGGATCCCATGCAAAAATCAGAAAAATTTTGGTCAAAAATTGCACGCGTACATTCTTGAAAAAATTGAATATTTTGAGTCAATTTTGCAACCTTGGAGTGCAGTTACGTTCCTCGAAACGACGACAAGGAACCCCAAAAACACTGGTTGAACACACACACACATTGAATGATAGCATTCACAATATTTTTCGAGTATTATTTGCATCAGAGGAGGACCCTGGATTCTTTCAAGGCTTGAAAAGACTCAGAACGGAAGCCAGTCTTCAAAAAAATACTTTAGAAAAAACATTAACTTTGGATTTTTTTCCTTTTTTTGCAACATAGTTTCGTGCATGAAATTATAACCAAACAGCTTGTCTGGTATGGTCATGTTCATCGAATGGTTAATGATAGGTTGCCTAAGAAGGTACTAGATTGGGTTCCTCCTGGGAGAAGACGTAGGGAACGTCCAGCAAAATCGTGGATAGGTGGCATTCAAGATGAAATCATAAGATGCCATTTACCAGAACCTCTGGATCGATAGGCAAGGATGGCGAATAGGTGTCGCAGAGCGCCCGGGCGCGCTGTATAGCGACTCGGATGTATGTAACTCATTGATTTCAACAAAGTGGCTTTCATGAAATCGCATTCAAAGAGGAAGCAGAGGAAAAAATTATGTCAATTCATTGACTATTAGACGAAATTGCCGCCTTCAGTTGTAGCATCCTTGAGCAGTTGAAGGGACGCAACATTACTCTTGACTCCTTGATGCAAGATGCAACTATTCGTCCTCGAGTGTTGTCCATATTGCGGCGGCAATAAATGAAGGCGTTTCGGCTTGGCGATAATGCGCGGGGAACCTCACAAGTTGTTGTCGAGATGTTGTTCCGGAGTTCCGATGATCAAGAGACATATGCAACGAACAAGGGTGGAGAGGGGCCACTTTCGGCACCCCCTTGTCACGGTGCTGCACCCTCCGCCTCCCTAAAACCGTTGCTTCCTGCCAAAGCAAAATAGCTACTCGAAGGTAAGTGCTCTCGCTCCGAAGACGCTAATGATACTTAATGAAGGATTTCGTAAAAATAAAAAGGAGAGCGAGGGTCTAATTTATTAACATTTTTTTGAGAGGAAAAATTGAGTGAAAAATCAGCCCTCATAGAGATGAGGAGGGGGACGTAATTTAATCGATTATTCCTGCACGCAAGATTTTGTAAGAAGACTCGATGAAGTGACTGTTGTTTAACTTTCAAGCTCGAAAAGCTTTTAGAGTTGAGACCCTGGTGCCTTGATAGTAGAGCCACATCAATAATATAATAATATAAATAAATAAAACATAAAAATAATAAAAATCCAAAACTTTTAAATGAAGCATATTTCTCAGCACTTTAATGGATCAGTTGCAAGAGTTGGGGGATATTTTGCAATTAAAATTTTGCAATTAAAAACTACGAATTCTGGTTCAGTTTAGCAACAGCATTCCACGATTCTAGCGATTCCACTAGCAATTTCAGCATAATGTCACCTACAGAGAAAAAAAGTATGGCAAGAGAACCTAAGTAGACTTTTAGCTGGAAGTAAACAAATTCCTGAACTCCTAGAAAATTCGTATTACCTCAACATATCTTCCACGATAAGTATGCTAATGCTATCAAAACTTTAATAACCTTCGCACCTAAAAGTCTACCAAAGTGTAAAATCAGGTAGACTCACGGTCAAACATGCCACACTAATACTTACTATACTTCATTTCCATTTGGAGTATTTGGTTCAACTGCTGGACCACCTCCCACTTTCACTTCAACTCCAAAATAATGTGTTTATATATGTAACTTGCGCTTTAAATTCGTGGTTTATTTTCCCTCAGAAAAAGTTTTACGGTAATTGTGATCTCACAACTTGAAATGAAAACACAAATGCACCGTGAGCAGGCAAAAAATAACGCCTACATTTTGTGGATTATGCGGGAGAACCTTTTCGCACGGAGATTTTACACGAGAGCTGAATATTACATCGCGCATCAAAGAGAAAGGAGGTGATGTAGCATTGCATTTTATGAATTCAAATTTACGCTTAGATTATATTTTTTATTTCCTATGCTTCCTCGGTTCAAAAAAGAGAATTTTTCCATGGATGAAATAGTATGGTTTGAAAAAAGGTCCTTTCATCTTATTTGACCGTCGCCCGATGGCCTTTCCAGGAGTGTTTCCATTTTTGTAAATATGCATGAAATTTACAGTGAAATTTGTAAAGAAATTTCTAGACGAAAAAAATGCCTTCCACAAAATACGAAAGTTTCAGGACATTCCGTCAACGATTCTTTGTCGCACCTTTTTCATCCGGTAGTTTACGTCCACGCGTAAAATAAGCAACAAAGACTTGGCCCAAGCTTTATATTTTAGTTCGTATGTAAAATTATATTGACAATATCAAAATGAGAAAATTGGGAGAGAAGGAGGTGTTGTTATGATAACTCATTTTTAAATGATATGATACTTTCTTCTTTTGATTAATCTCTTCAAATTTTCATTGATGAATATTTGATTTTATTTCCATCCTTAAAATTTTCGATATAAAATATACCTCATATATACTTTTTTTTCATGAAAATATTAATTAATTTTGAAAACATTACCATTTTTAAACCCTGACAAATATTTGTAAAACCTTTTTCAAGCGATGGTATCGATATTAATCTCAATGAGCCGTACTTAGGTTGAAAAAACTATACAAGGATGAATAAAAGAGGAAAAAAACCAAGAAGCACGCAATCTTTGGTTTTAACCCATTTGTACATTAATCTTTTAGAGTCAAATACGTCCAATTTTGAGCATTTGGTTGCGCATGGCTTTGCGTTATAATGTTGAATTGAGCTCCCTTTATTATTTAGTTAAATTTCTCCTGCTACTTAATTTTTAATTATTCTGCAAAAATTATCCATTTGCGAAAAACAAGTCTGGCTTTAGCTCCCTTAAACTCCGGCCTTCACAGTCGAAACTGCAGTAGTAGCACAGAAAAACCGAAAAACCAAGCGGTGACGCTACATCAATATTCAGCTTCCATCGCCGTGCTAAGGCACAGGGATACAACTATTTGAACTCTCCGGAACGCGTGAGGTATCACGCCTCAATTGAAGGCGTTATCGAATCTTCTGTATTTACATGGCATGATTTTCAATACTGTTATGCGTTATATTGTTGAATTGAGTTCCCTTTATTATTTAGTTAAATTTCTCCTGATACTTAATTTTTAATTATTCTGCAGGAATTATCCATTTGCGAAAAACAAATCTGGCTTTAGCACCCTTAAACTACGGCCTTAACGGTCGAAACTGCAGTAGCGGTAGCGGCACAGGAATACCGAAAAACCAAGCGGTGACGCTACCTCAATATTAAGCTTCCATCGCCGTGCTAAGGCGCAGGGATACAACTATTTGAACTCTTCGAAACGCTTGAGGTATTACGCCTCAATTGAAGGCGTTTTCGAATCTTCTGTATTTACATGACGAGATTTTCCAAATTGTTTTGCGTTGTATTGTTGATTTGAGTTTCCTTTATTATTTGGTTAAATTACTCCTGCTTCTTAATAAAGCGCTCAGCCGATAGGCAGCGCTTTTTGATTTCGACTTGCCTCTAGGGTACTAGTATACTAGTGCTAATTCGTTTAAATGGCGCACCAGCTCATCCATGTGTAGGCTTTTTTGGGGTCCATTTTTAAAATAAATAAAGCTGTGAAAACTGTATTTAATGCTTTTAACGTAATGCGCAGGTAGTTTCGATTGTTTGTCTATAAGGAAATTTCTTAGCGGTAGAGTAATTCTCATCGAAATTTATCGTTGAACTTAAATATAGCCTAAAAAAACGCGCCTGATGAGCTCAATGGCATAGANCCAACAAAGGTCGAGGCAGAGGTGTTTCTAAAGCCACCAAAAAACAATTTTCAGTTAAACCTGGTGTTTCGACTTTTGGTCGCATTGTTAAACCTAAGGAACCATACTCTCCAGAGTAACAAATTGAATTATTGCTCTTTCACTGTAACACTGTTAAATAATTTTAAGATTTTTATTTTTCTGTTCCATTAGAAAAAAATTTATTAACATAAATTTTTTTTCTTCGCACTCTTGCGGAGATTGTGGTATCCGTTAAGTTGGTAGTATGTATTGCTAGGGAGATTTGCCCTAGTAGGTCGTGAAGCCTGGTTGGGCACTTGTTAGCTTATCAATAAAATGTGATCTTCTTCTTAGACCAGTGTCTCCCTTTTTCACCTTTCCTTTCAAAGGCATCTTCTGCGATATTATAAAACGTAAACAGTACTTATTGAAACAGCCTCCTTTCGGTATGCTTCGTTGACATGAAAATGGCGGGGGCTTTCGCTTCTGTTGACGTTAGTCTCTTTATTCTATGTCAATGGTGACTATCATTTTCGGGAAACGAAAAAACGCGTTTACGGTTTCCTTGGTAACCTTTGTTTGCTAACAGCTGATGTTTTATTTCCATTTCCCAGCCAAGTCGACGGAGAGTATACTTCCTTTCTTCACTAAATACATTGACTAACACCTGAGCGCTTTTCAAATGCGACAGTATTAGAACTTTCCCGCTTGTTTTTAATTATTCTGTAGAAATTACCCATTTGCGAAAAACAAGTCTGGCTTTAGCTCCCTTAAACTCCGGCCTTCATAGTCGAAACTGCAGTAGTAGCACAGAAAAACCGAAAAACCGAAAAACCAAGCGGTGACGCTACATCAATGTTCAGCTTCCATCGCCGTGCTAAGGCGCAGGGACACAACTATTTGAACTCTCCGGAACGCGTGGCTTATCTATTTATTTATTTTAAAAATGGACCCCCAAAAAAGCCTACACATGGATGAGCTGGTGCGCCATTTAAACGAATTAGCACTACTATACTAGTACCCTAGAGGCAAGTCGAAATCAAAAAGCGCTGCCTATCGGCTGAGCGCTTTATTAAGAAGCAGGAGTAATTTAACCAAATAATAAAGGAAACTCAAATCAACAATACAACGCAAAACAATTTGGAAAATCTCGTCATGTAAATACAGAAGATTCGAAAACGCCTTCAATTGAAGCGTGATACTTCAAGCGTTCCGAAGAGTTCAAATAGGTGTATCCCTGCGCCTTAGCACGGCGATGGAAGCTTAATATTGAGGTAGCGTCACCGCTTGGTTTTTCGGTATTCCTGTGCCGCTACCGCTACTGCAGTTTCGACCGTTAAGGCCGTAGTTTAAGGGTGCTAAAGCCAGACTTGTATTTCGTAAATGGATAATTTTTGCACAGTAATTAAAAATTAAGAAGCAGGAGAAATTTAACTACATAATTAAAGGAACTCAAATCAACAATATCATGTAAAAAAATTTGGAAAATCTCGTCATGTAATAAATACAGAAGATTCGAAAACGCCTTCAATTGAAGCGTGATACCTCACGCGTTCCGAAGAGTTCAAATAGTTGTATCCCTGCGCCTTAGTTTAGAATTCCTTTAATTCCTTTAATTTAGAATTCCTTTAATTGTGTAGTTATTGAGCGTATTTCTGCTTGAATCAAGCCACTTTCTCCTCCAATTAAGTTCAAAAATCATGCTAAACGTTATTGAATACGGATACTAGGACTTGGAAAGTTTTTCGACTACCGCTCGAGGCAGGGAAGTAATAATTTAAATTTTAAAAATAAATACACTCAACGGAACATGTCTGTAGACAACTCGTTTACAGTAATCACCCAATTGCGAGCTCCTGTTCTGGGAGCTCTGTTGTAATCAAACTACCTACCGTAATCAATAAAATAAAGTGTGAAATCGAACATATTAAGACTCAAAAAGTAAAGGCCAACAATCGAGTAACGTGTGCTAGTGGCGGGGATCAGATGCTCCACAGTGGAAATGAGAGCTCTGGAAAAATAAGTACCTTTACAAGTAGAGAAGCATGAGAAATATGGAAATCGATCGGTCGAAATGGTTGGAAAATATTTGTCTCTAAAAATTCGAAGTTTATATTGGTTGACAAACTCATCTCGAAAAGAGCTTATTCAAATGCATATCGAAAATCCCTGCATATGAAGCGAAGCATTTGAGAAGAGACTTCTGGTGAGTGCACGAAAACGTATTTTTTTTCTTGATGCGCACGCTTGAAAATTGTTTCTCGTCTGACTTCGTATTGAAATGACTCCGTGGAAATATTCTCCACGAGAACTTTTCACCATGGGAACGGATTTTATTACGCGCGCTACAAATATCGCAGATTTGATTCACATCGATGATGCCATTGATTGCCTCCGTCTGCTGAGTGCGCGTTACTCATAAGGATTTAAGTAGAAAACTCAAAATAGATAAATTAGAAACAGACAATTCCTGTACAGCGTGATCCAGGGTTAAATGACCAGACTGTAGGAGCCAAAACACACCCCCTAACCACCTCTTCAAATTGAGATTTCGATTTTTTTTAGCACATTTATGGACTCAGGGTATAAAAGTACAGGGGAGTACAAATTTTCATGAGAGTCGGTTTATAGCCGTTGCCAAAATTCAGGAAAAACTATTTACTTTCCGAAATGGGGGCACTCTTGGAAAACAACCGTATACATCAAAAATGTCTTATTTTGACCCATAGAACACGCTCCTGCAGTCTAGCCGTTTAACCCTGAATCATCCTGTATTTAGATACCCTCATAAAAAAAATACACGGAGGAAATACTCAGAGGCAGAGACAAGAGACCCTCCACTGGCCTCTTGGCGACAGGTGGAAGCTTTTACTTTCGGGGATTCGCAACACTTCCTTATGGACAATTATAAGGGAGCAACAGTCACCATTCTTATTTCGGCTGTTGACCTACGTACATGGTGGATGATGAGCTTCGAGTGACGTCATTAGCCAAAAAAGTTTCCCAAACTTCGGTCATTTTCGGCGTTTTTGCCAAACAGGCCTGCCAAACACGTTGTTGAACGTCAACCATGTACCTAGGTAAGTCAACAGTAGAATGCTGAAGTCCCGAAAGTAAAAGCTTCTACCATGACCAAGATACTAGCGGAGGGTCTCTTGTCTCTGCTCAGAGGGCAAAAAATATCCCGGGGGCAATTTGGCAACATTCGAATGAAGGTACAGCGTTCTTCGGGCACGCGGCAGTAGAGAAGTCAAGCGTCAAGCTCGCATTGCCCCGGAAAAATTAAAGGCCACGATAATTCTCAGAATTGCAGATAACGTGTGCAAGAAAGCCACACCGCACTAAAATCCGCCTATTTCCTCGTTGGTTCCAGTATAGGAATTGGTGATTTTTCGGCTCACTTTAGCAGGCGCGGATTAGCATTGATTGGCTTTTGCTCTCACCTCCCGACTTCGAAACGCACGCGGGACCCCAAATATATCCCCTCCGAAATAGCCCTTCGGTGTTAGGTGAATTCACGGTATCGGCGTTGGATTCCAGCTGCCCCCCGCGCCCCCTACGGCCCTGCTCCTGATCAGTGACAGACGTGAGTGGCGTTTCTTGACAGCCGACTAAAAAAGCTCTTTAACAGATCTCAAGCGTCACAGTCGGAGTTGTCGAATCCTAGAAAAGTCAGGCGAGAAGCCTTTACGGAAAAAACTCAAGAGCCACTAAACATCTGCGGTAGTAATCCGCTGTGCTAAGGAAAAACGCAGTATGAACCTTCGTCAGTTACCAAATTTTCTTCGATCAAATACGAATTTTCAGGAAAACTTGTGGATGTTTTTCGCTCAATTTTCCAGAGAATTTTTTTCGTGATTAGATCTAAATTATCTGAAAATTTCAAGAGAAAATATTCAAAACTCTCCTCAAAAATAACAACTTTATTTGAGGAAATTTGGCAATCTTCGAATGCTCTTACAGTGTTCTTCCCTAGCATGGCAGTGATAGCCTCGAGCAATCAATTTTTTGTACCCCCCCCCCCCCAAAAAAAAAAAACCCGTCAAAGTGTTCTTTTTAAAAAATTCTTTTCGATAATTTTTTTAATTTAAATTTGAATCTTTGTGACATTAAAAAGTTTTACGCGTTTCACACGCGTGGAGCTCATGTTATTGATAGTTCAAAATTTAGCATCAAAGGCAGTAAAAATATTCCAATTTCATGGTAAAAAAATTACTATTTTATTGCATAAAATTGCAAAATTCTTTCAATATTTTCGTTACACTGTTTTACTTGGAGGGTAAAACCTAGAGTGGCTTCAGCACATCGGTACATTGCAACGTTTTAAAATTTCAGCTGCCTTTTTTTATAAATTGAGGGGCTTGGAGGACAATTAAGGCGCATAAGTGCAGTTTTTGCTATTTCAAGAAATACCTACGTGTTTAAAGTTTCAAAATTACATGGGGCCTTATTGCAGAAAGGAAGTTTAAACCCACTTCCTGATTATTTAAAGTTGGATTTTGGTTGTAAATTTTTCACAGAATATACTTTCAAACTAGTTCGAGTTGAGTTTAAGAATATCTCAATTTTTTCAAAAACTGCACTAATGCGCCTTGTCCTCGAAGCCCCTCAATAAAAGAGCAGAAGCAACTTTCCTAAGAAAAGTCGTTCAGGGTTTTCTCTATTTTAACAAAATTTCCTCGAAACTTGGAGAACAAATCATACACCCTTTAAGGAATAAAGAAATAAGTTGTTCCGGAACATTGCATGCAACGTCGCTCGCACATAGTGGCGTGGCGTAAATTGAGATGTATTGATTGTTCTGCCATTTAAACCTATGGTAAAGAATCGATTATTATGGTGTTCGCTGCGAACATCCTGTTTATCGATCCTTTTCCGTAGGTTTAAATGGCATAACAATCGATATATCGCAAAGCACGCCACGCCACTGCTCGCAATCGCAGCCTCAGCCCCTCTAGCTCTCACCCTCCTATTTCTCCTAGTTTTAATTTCAACGAATGGAAACTCTCCTCATCAACATATTTCAATTTCGATCGCCTATAAGCCATCGACTCTCTCAATTTCGTCAATTGGAGCTAAAATGAAAGGAACGGATTCCTAAACTTCAAAGCAGAGAAGTTGGGAAACGCGAAAGAGCACAACGAGGCAAGGGAGCCAGGATGAAACAGAGTAATTAATGCGATTTTCCCAAGGATAAGTTTGAAAGAAAAACGAAAAAATCCCCCGAAGAGAAGAAACCTTAAGCCTCCCGTCAAGAAGATTACAAACCGATGATTAGACTGCAGCCTCCTTCTGTTGAATGAATTATCCAGCCGTAATTAACCATCGATATCAGATTTTGTGTGGGAATAAACGCAATCCTTTTCCTGCAATTTTGCAGTATTTTAAATTTTCGTTACAAATTCCACCTAAAAGCGTGACTACCTGTCTGTTGTGAACCACAACGATCGCCGAAATGCAAAACCATGTATCTCCATTCGGCCGTGCTATGGAAAACCGCCGTACGAACATTCGAAAGTCTTTGCCAAATTACCGCAGATAAAACATGCCTTTTTTTAGGGAAGTTATGCATATTTTTGGATCCTGGAATGGATTTTTGGCGGCGATCTGCCGGCATTTCGAGACGGGACCGTGTCCGCAATGAGAGAATTCGCCAGGTGATGAAGGTTGAGAAAGATATCGTGCACGACGTCATGTCCAGGCAGTTATGCTGGTATGGGCATGTGCAAAGAATGTCGGAGGAGAGGTTGCCCAAACAAGTTTTGGATTGGGTTCCACCTGGGAAGAGGCGACAAGGACGTCCCGTAAAGGGTTGGCGGCTGGGCGTTGACGAAGAGATGTTGCGGTGTCAGTTGCCCGATAACCTCTGGGAAGACAGGCATATGTGGCGTTTGGGTGTCGTAGAACGCCAGAGTGCATTATAAAGCGACTATATATATATATGCATATTTTTCTTTGAAAGAGCCTCCCAAAATTTCGCCCCTTTTTCGGTATTCGATTCGACCATCGAACCAAGGTTTAAGTGAAAGCTTATAATAACACAAAACTCAGGAAAAAATTTCAAGATGAGTATAGGAACCGTTTTCGAGTTACGGGAGGGCAAAGGGGTCAAACTCCGGCCTTACTTTTCGCTATTTTCTTGTTGAATTGATGTGCCTACGGGGTTGTTATCGTTGTTTACACATGTTATACATACCAATTCCTACGTATTTTTACATACAAAATCGAGTTTTAATGTTGACGAGTCGATATATCGATCGGTTATATCAATTTTTTAAGATTCTTTACAGAAAATCGACGATTTTTTGAGATTGAAATTGTTCATTATTGATTCATGGATGACTAAATGCACCTAATAAGACCGTAGTACACCGACACCTACGTATTGTTTCTTGTAGAATCGATTTTTATCGTTAAGAAGTCGATATATCAATCGCTGATATCGAATTTTTGCGATTTTTTATAAAAATCGATGATACATTAGTATTAAAATTAGTTATTCTCCATCCGAGAACGACCAAATTTTGGGTTGGAACACCTTTCCGGTCGGGTCGATTTCCAGTTGAGCCAAGTTTTCGATTGGAACACATTTCCGGTCGAGTGGAAATTAATATTTTCGATTTCCGGTGAAGTGAAATTTCGGGTGGATAACGAATCCCGTTGATTGTGGTTTCCGGTCCGTCAGATTTCCGATCGAATAAAATTTTCAGTCGAGTCAAATTTTCGACAGGGACACGTTACCGGTTGGAAACAGTTTCCAGTTGGGTTAATTTTCGGTCACGTCACATACGGATGGATTACGGTTCCAGTGAATTGGAATTTTGGGATGGGTCAGATTTCAGGTTGGATCGAATTTCCAGTTGGGTCAAGTTTTCAATTGGAGCACGTTTCCGGTCGAGCAGAGTTTACGGTTGTCGATTTCCGGTTAAGTTAAATTCGGCCGGACGATTGGTCGATTGATTTGTGTTTCCGGTGAGTAAGATCACCGGTTGAGTAAAGTTTTGGTTAGCAGGGTTAGATCAGGTTTTCGGTTGAGGAGGATTTGTGGTTTTGAGTTTCCAGTTAATTTAAAGATTCAGTTAAGTGAATCAAGTGTCCCGTTTAATTGAACGATCCCAATTTTTTAATTGACGATTTGCGATGTCCAGGAAGGTCATCGATTTTTGAATCCAAGAATTCCGAGGGATGCAACAGAAACAAAAAAGAAACACACATGTTGATTAGAAGAGAGAAAAGTACATGTAAACTTAAAGATGGAAATACGTATCTATGAAATCTTTATCAGAGTATAAGTCGTAGGGAATCAGCAATCGCCGGAAATTTGCAAGCTCCGTACTTGTCGATTCGTCAAATTTTAATTACGATTACATCGATATAGTAAAGATTTCTTTACGCCTTCAAATCCAGCGATACTCTCCGCATTGCCAAGGAGTTAGTTTAGTTGCTTAAGCGAACCTAACACAGATTATTGATGGCATTTCACGAACTCGCGAGTGTGCTAGCTGGCACCATGTAGGTATCCGAGAAGAAGGGGCTAACGTATGTTTGAATTCAAAGCATAATAATCCCTACTTCCAATCTCGTTTTTTCACTTTAAAACGATTTAATTTGTTGATTAAACACGAATAGATTGCACCTTGCCGGCGATTGCCAATTGCCTGCAACATATATACCTGAAAATGTTTGTGAAGAAATTAATGGGAAAAAAAAAACTGAATGAACGATCACAATCACTACCAAAGCAAATGTAAATTGAACAATACTAAACGGCACGTTATCGATGGTTATCGATGGTAAAAGTGCAGAAAAGCAATTCTCGGAAAACACGATTAACCAGCAGAGCAAAAAAACTATCTGAATTCCTCTTCATTGTCGGAAGAAGGGTAATATTTCTTGAGGATAGCAGGAATAAGATGTTTCTTAAAACTCCATCCGCGGTTGAAATACTTTCTCGAACTGTTCGAAAATACGGCAGAAATGCCGAGATTTGCGTTTTTGGCACTAAGAATCGACACTTCATCAGGAGACACACATTTTTGCAATTAGTGTTTTAAACTTATTGGTGGATTTGGATCATTTAAAGACTGAAAAAAGGGTTTCACACTTAAAATTCCTTATCAGATAAGATTCATTGATGCACCATCGAGCAATGCTTTACGCTTGCCTAATAGACCAGTGGACAAAGTACCTTTTCTTCAAATTCGATTATTCACAGTTAATCGACGAAAGCTCGTTTTATCCGTGCGAAACATTTTAAATTCACAACCGCTTTTGAGTAAGTTGCGATCTTGTAAACGGCGACTCATTCAGTTTCGCTTCAGAATACGATGACCGAACCAAGGGACATAAAATACACTATCTGATCCAGCCGCCCACGCTTTCTTCTTTGAAATAAGACAGAGAGATCAAAAACAATCTCATTATTTTTTCAAATTATTATTCCTCGGCATTTTTCGAATAAAGGGCTCGATTTAAAACCCATAATTAAGAACTTTTCGGTCAACATCAATGTTGTATGTACAAGGCCACTCACAATGGATACAGAAGAGCGCCTTCAAATCTATCCATAAACTTAATGCAAAATTCTGATACCACTATTCGTGCTTCACGGCAGTCATTTTGCATACCCGGCCATTTGAAGGCGAATCATTGACTTCAGGATACGGGTTATGAATCAGAGCAGAGTCATCGAAAAGGCCCAGCCCAACACTCCGGGGGCCTCCCACCTGCAACATAAGGAGCCAAAGCCGGGGGCCAGCCCCCTGAACCCTACGGAGCCAAAGCCGGGGGCCAGCCCCCTGAACCCTAAGGAGCCAAAGCCGGGGGCCAACCCCCTGAACCCTAAGGACCCTAACCCAGGGGCCAGCCCCCTGAACCCTAAGGAGCCAAGGCCGGGGGCCAGACCCCTGAAGCATAAGGAGCCCAACCCGGGGGCCAGCCCCCTGAACCCTAAGGAGCCCAACCCAGGGGCCAGCCCCCTGAACACTACGGAGCCAAAGCCGGGGGCCAGCCCCCTGAACCCTGAGGAGCCCAATCCAGGGGCCAGCCCCCTGAACCCTAAGGAGCTAAAGCCGGGGGCCAGCCCCCTGAACCATAAGTAGCCCAACCCGGGGGCAAGCCCCCTGAACCCTAAGGAGCCCAACCCGGGGGCTAGCCCCCTGAACCCTGAGGAGCAAAAGCCGGGGGCCAGCCCCCTGAACCCTAAGGAACCCAACCCGGGGGCTAGCCCCCTGAACCCTAAGGAGCAAAAGCCGGGGGCCAGCCCCCTGAACCCTACGGAGCCAAAGCCGGGGGCGAGCCCCCTGAACCCTGAGGAGCCCGATCCGGGGGCCAGCCCCCTGAACACTACGGAGCCAAAGCCGGGGGCCAGCCCCCTGAACCCTAAGGAGCCAAAGCCGGGGGCCAGCCCCCTGAACCCTGAGGAGCAAAAGCCGGGGGCCAGCCCCCTGAACCCTAAGGAGGCCAACCCGGGGGCCAGCCCCCTGAACCCTACGGAGCCAAAGCCGGGGGCGAGCCCCCTGAACCCTGAGGAGCCCGATCCGGGGGCCAGCCCCTTGAACCCTAAGGAGCCAAAGCCGGGGGCCAGCCCCCTGAACAGTAAGGAGCCCAACCCAGGGGCCAGCCCCCTGAACCATAAGGAGCCCAACTCGGGGGCCAGGCCCCTGAACCCTAAGGAGCCACGCCCGGGGGTCATCCCCCCGAACCCTAAGGAGCCAAATACGGGGGTCAGCCCCTGAACCCTAAGGAGCCAACCCCGGGGGTCAGCCCCCTGAACCCTAAGGAGCCAAACCCGGGGGTCAGCCCCCTGAGCCGTAAGGAGCCAACCCCGGGGGTCTGCCCCCTGAACCCTAAGGAGCCAAACCCGGGGGTCAGCCCCTGAACCCTATGGAGCCAACCCCGGGGGTCTGCCCCCTGAACCCTAAGGAGCCAAACCCGGGGGTCAGCTCCCTGAACCCTAAGGAGCTAAACCCCGGGGTCAGCCCCCTGGTCCTAAGGAGCCAAACCCGGGGGTCTGCCCCCTGAACCCTAAGAAGCCAATGCCGGGGGCCGCCCCCTCGGCAACTGAGGAGCCTAAGCCGGAGCCAGCCCCTTTGCAACAACGAGCCTAATCCGGGGGCCATCCCCCTGCTCCCTAAGGAGCCAAAGCCGGGGGCCGCCCACCCGGCAACTAAGGAGCCAAACCAGGGGACGCCCACCTGGCCCCTACGGAGCCAAAGCAGGGGTCGCCCACCTGGCTCCTAAGGAGTCAAAGCCGACCTCTCCTCGTGACTCGATCCGCTGTGTGGCAGTTAAGCGTTGACTTTCTGGAAAGGCGAAACGCCTTCCCTTCTGTTTATATGCAACAAGGACATCCACGGAGCCCGAGTAGTTGCATCAAGGCGGTATATTGAAATTTCTTCAGTGTTCTTCGCATGAGTCACTTGGCAATGGAGGGCGCTTTTCCTCCTACCTCTTAACTTATAATTCCAGCTTCATCTAAAGTAGCAAAGAAGTCCGCTCTAGTAGCAGAACAAATTTTTGTTTTCCTAAAAAAAAGTATTAAAAAACATATCTGTTAGGTATCTAAATGGTAGTTTTATATAAAAAACGTGTAGCGCTTACCTATATTAAAAAAAATCAAAGTTCAGACTTGAAGGATAAGTTCAATTCTGATATGAAAAATGAGAAAAGGTAGCTAAGGTAATTTTTTTTTTTTTAAATAGACAATTCTTTTACATAACGCATGCATACGAAAGTGTTAAAAGAGGACATTTTTATGTAACTATTGTATTAAAAAAAGGTCATATTCGTAAGCTTTTCGGGAATTAGAAGATTTACGTTTGCGGAAAGCTCACGAAAATTATGACTTTTTTTTATAGAATGGTTACATAAAAATGTTCACTTTTAACACTTTTGTATGCGTGCGTTACATAAAAAAAATTAACTTTCGTGCATAATATTTATCTTTTCCTTCTATGGTTCTGCTACTATAGGGCGCTTTTGCTGGATTTCATCTCGACATTGTCGATAGTCCGAAAAATGTAGGTACTCCGAAACCCTCCTATACTTTATAGAAAAAGTTATGGGTGTGTAAGGTTTTCCTGAATGCTTCATTTCCTGCACCCTATTATTACCTGTCCAATTGCTGCACAACTTGTTCTTATGGTGATTCAATGGTTTGCCATATTTTGTGTCAAAGCGACGTGCAATATATCGCATCAATTCGTTCCATAATTTCAGCTACTTGTCATTTTTTTCGAATTTTGAGATCGCACTTCTGTTGTCATGAGACTAAAGAATTCACGTACCTACCAAATTTCACAAAGAAATTCGATTTAATAAAGGCATGGTTTTTTCAGAGGAAAGATATCGCATTCGAGTGTAGTTTTGATGTCAGTATCGGATGCGATATTTTTCCTCTAAAAAACGATGCCTTTATTACGTTGAATTTCTTTGTCAAATTTGGTACACGAATTCTCTAGTCTCGTGACAACAGAAAGGCGATCTTTAAATTCGAAAAAATGAGAAGTACCTAGTGATTCTTTGAATGCATTACCTACAATACGATGCCGGTCCTAGAAGTCGCGAAAAATTCAGGTATCTGAGCAATTGAGCATGATCTGTAGACTTTCCTTGAACCTTTTTCAAAGAGTCGTCCTTAGTTAGAATTTTTTTCTCCTTTCACAATAACATTTTCGATCTTTAAGGGCGAAATTTTCAAAGAAAAACCCTGATGATAGGTAAATCGCACTGAACTATGAACGATTATGTACCTAATTATTAATAGCTACGTTTACAGTCTAAATAGATGTTGTATAAAAATAAACAAAAGGTTATCATACAGTTACTTAATCATTGCGTTAATGATACACAACTTTAACCATTAAAAAACTGTTCCTATATATAAACTTTCACTGAGCATGTATTTTCTCGTGCTACAAGGCGTTGTGCATGAATGAAGAAATTAGGGGTGGCTGGGAGGCTTTACTGAACCTACACTTCCCACAAGGAAATTACAATAATTCATTTTCGCTTTCCTTAGATAAAAATAAAGCACAAATTACTGATCGTAATGCTAAAAGCAAGTATGTACAAACAAATTAAATGAAAAGGCACTAAATATCAATGAATGAAGTAAATTTGTGGAGGAAATTAACAAAATTTATTCAAATTTTTGAGTATTTACATGAGTTGAGCTTTCAGAGACTGAAAAGTTAGGAGAAATTACCTGCTACCACACAAAACTTACGTTTGAACAGAAAAAAGCTAATAAGAAAGCATGAAGAAACATAGGGTGTCATTTAAAAATATCAACATAAATACGAATACCTAAATAAATGATAAAAAGGTGAAAAGTGTATAGAATAGAGTTCAAGACAATGGAGCCGATCTTTTTATAAAAATTTGAAGTGACACTTAGCAAGTAACTTCATCTGACAAGTAATTAGTAGACCTAATGAGTATTATTTTTTGGGATTGGGTGCTAATTTTTATTTTATTTCATTTTACTTTGTTTTCTTTTTCCAAAATAAACACTGCATAAGTGCATATTTTTTAAAACGTATTAGGTAAAAGTCCTACAATTTGTTACTTAATAGAATGGTCAGAACAATTTAAAATCACGAGGAGCAGCTGCTCCATTCAATATTTTTTACAAAAACTAACCCACATTAACTAAATTTCAAGACATTTCAAATTAAAGTAAATATCAATGGTTAAATGTGAAAAATGCGTATCTCAATTGATAGGTACCAAAATCTCTGATTATGTTTAATATTCTCCAAGGGAAACTAATTAAAATGTTTTCTTGCAATTTTGTGCAAATTTTTTTGAGTGTAAGAGGACAATTCACAAAAAAATTTCAATAGAAGCATTTGTTTAGTAAATATATAAAGTCGCTCCTACAACGCACTCTGGCGTTTTGCGACACCCAAACGCCACATGTATCTATCCTCCCAGATCATAAAAAATATGACCATAAAAATGTATAGAATTTATTTTCCCCGAAAAAAGTGGTTCCTCTCTGGCAGAAAAAATTTCTGAGAATTGTATCATATTGCTAGTGCAAAATGATGAAATTTCTATAGCATAGGTACTCAAATAATTTACAGCTGTTCTTTCTATTTGATCTTAAATATATTGGAGGATGACTTTGATGGAGGTCGGTTGCTTTTCACCAAAAATCTTCTTATAATAGCGGATTAAAATGGAGTACAGGGGGGAGCCCTCCCCCCCCCTCTTGCAACTCATTCACCAGAAAAAATGGGAGTGGAAGTAAAACAGATGGAAAAGTATGAAAAACCCAATTTTTGGACTTAAATTTTTGCCAGACCCTCCACTGCCTTTGAAGTGACTGGGTGTATCTTTATCCGACTCCATATCAGACTCCTTTTAAAACTTAACAGTTAAACTTACAAAAAATTAAGGAAATTAATTAGTTCATGAAGGACACATTTTAATTTTAAAGTATTATTAGGACAATAATATATGTATAACTACAAAAACAAGTTTTTTAAAAAAACATTATTTAAAACATATAGGGTTTTTTCATTTTTTTTTTTTTAAAAAAAAGAAAGAAGTCTTCTAAAAAAAATATGTTGTATTTACACAGTTAAACGTCATGAGGACCCATCGAAGTAGGTAAATAATTCAAACTTTTAGTGAATTATTCCTTTTGACTAGGGTAATATGTAGAGAGTCGATAAGTCTCTATTCCCCCTCCCTTGAGATCTCATAGACTCTCCTACCTAAAAAGTAAACTTAGAATTAATGAAGATCAAAGCACTTTGCTTTTTGTGCACATGAAATTTAGAGAAGAGTTTCAAAATACTCAAATAGTGCACTGGTTATCAGTTTGAGACATTCTGTTCAGAGAGAAAATGAGGTGAATTTTGGCAAAACTGGATGTTTTATCTGCCATTTCTTACAAATTTCAAGTTATCAGTTCTAAACCTTCAGGTACTTGGTCAGACTGTTTATCAGACTAACTTTTAGAACAGGAAAATCTGTTGGTTACCAACAAAAAGTTCCATTCGTGGTGATGGTTTCAATGGTGTATTTTGTGCACGTTGTGGAAAAAAATGTTATTTTTAGCAAAACCATGTTAAGGACACTAGTATCTTTTCTCCTATCGCTTGTCCCATCAGTTAGAAGGTGCTTTCATCCTCTGAAAGCCATGATAGGCAGAAGCTCTTAATTACAAAGGACAAATCCCTCCTCTTGCACCCGATTAGTGCACCTAAACTATTCTTTTACCCATCTCCGAATAGGAAAATCAATTTTTACTTACGATACTCTAAGAAATCACATCATCTTCTCCTCCTCTTTCCCTTACAAATGCCAACCTGTTGTTGCTCCATACAGCCACTCTTGCAAGTTTTCCTGCTGACTTTCACTGGACTAGATCTCTCTCGCCCCCAAAAAAAACCCTTGTTACAACTGTTTCCTTACTTTCCGACAAATCATTTTCCTCAACAATGATGGATACCTGTAGAGAGTGTTAAAACTAAACATTCCTTGAAAACTGTGATACATCATTTTTCTAAAGGCTATACCTATTCAGTCTTTTGTCGAGTTCAGCTATTATTTGTCTGACCATACCTCACACTTAGATGTTACACAGCAAAAGTAGTTTACTGGCATTGGGAGCTTCAAAAGCGAGCATACCTTTGAAAACACTACAATCTGAAGATACAGTGTTTTTCAAATTTTTCATTGGACATAGATCAATTTAACAACTGCACCAAATGAGTGCAATATATATGGTGCATAACTAAGGATCTAGGCTATTTCAACCCTGCATCATAATAATATACCGATTTTTTCACAGGTATTACGAATTTCTCAGAAGATTTTGTGAGTATCAAATATTCCTATCGGCAAAGTTGGAGAAGGTACAGTACAACACTCATTAAGAGATTGCTTCATTCTATGCAAGAATGTACATAAAATGGTCAAATCTGATACTATTATTTAAATTTGCCATTCTTTAGAAACTCAGTAAAATAAAAAGAACACTCAGCAATACTAAAACTGAAGGCACAACACAAAAGCTACGTCATTAGATACTGGCTCCAAATTGTGTAGTATCCACCTTTTCATAGAATTGTGTGCATAATCAGAAAAAGTCCATTAAGTACCCCAAACAGCATTTGAAGCTGAGACTTTCCACACCAATTCAGATACAGGACCCGATAAGTGCCATCAAGAACTGTCAACCTAATTTTGACCTTTTTTACACCATTCCACAAAGCCTGTTGACAATATGTGAGCAGAGGTTCTTTTTCGACAAGTCACAATGAGGGAGAAAATGATTTCCTACAGTCCTTGCAGCGACTAGAAATTGATGAACCAAATTAAAACCACTATGTTGAGGTGTCCATGTGGTTTTTTTTCAGTCTTGGCCATTTCCATGTTATCTACGTATCCCTTTCAGGGATCAAGTGCAAGGTAACGTAGTTCCTTATTCCCATGACTCAATAAGGAAATACATAGTATAGTGGCTACTGAAAACAACAAAAATGCAATTCTTCAGTGACTAATAAAAACGATGCAGAAATCCAAAAGCAAATCAACAGACAAACAAATCAGCAAATCATCATAGACATCAAAGAGAAAATTGTTCTATTGAATCAAAAATTAATTACAGCACTTAAAATTGATAATATCCTGTTAAAGTGACTGATGATCGCTTCTTTAATTTTCTCCAGGCAATGTGGCAAAATCACAAGACGCAGTGAAATTGACCATTTTTAGATTCAAAGCAGCTTAAAAATCCAGCTTTTACTACTCTTTCTGGATATAAAATCAATATTTTCAAGTGACAAAGGAGCTTGGTCGAACGATGTGTATTGATCTATGCATTATGAGATTTTTTTACAAGGATTACTCTTTTATTTGAAGAGGATAGCGAAGATGCAAGAATAAGTAGGTATTGAAGACAAACAGACCCAAACTACCCTAAGTTCACGATTTATCCGCCGAATCAATATTTTCTAGATTTGACAGGTGTGTATTTTTACCTTTCCCTGAGATTTTTTTAGTGCATGAAAACTGGGTATGAAACACCTCTAAGATTAGAGACAAAAATTTGGCCATGACATCATAGCTATGGTGCTTGCTTCTGTGAAAACAG
Source organism: Bemisia tabaci (assembly GCF_001854935.1). Classification (NCBI taxonomy): domain Eukaryota; kingdom Metazoa; phylum Arthropoda; class Insecta; order Hemiptera; family Aleyrodidae; genus Bemisia; species Bemisia tabaci. The sequence continues at coordinate 461,336 of NW_017562455.1, read as the reverse complement.
AGCTATTCATTACACAGAGAAAGAAACTCCTATGGGTGAATTTTTCATTATGGAGTCATGCTGTTTGGAGCAATATTAGTAACGACCAATCAGGAAAGCAACTGCCAACGTTGTAACGTCTGCTTGCCAGCCATGTACATGTGCTGTTTGGTTAATTGCTCACTAGATGGCAGTAAATTCTCTTGATGCTGCAGCTGCTTGCCTAAACCTGAGAGCCGTTTTGACGCCATCTCCAAACTTAGAAGCAGAAAGTCAGGAGGCTGCTCTGCAATGATAATGGATCCAATCAGATCAACAACGCGTTTGTAGTTACCTTCCTGATGAGTTATTACTAGTGTTGCTCCAAACAGCGTAAATCTAGAGGGGAAAATTAACTCTAGAGGAGTTTTTTACCATTGTGATGAATATCTCTACTTTTACAGAAACAAACACCCTGGCTGTGCAATACGTCAAAATCTTTGTCTCTTCTTCTTTAAGGATGGTATGGATTCAATCCACATGACTCGATCAAAAAATGAAAACGTGAATCAATCGACAAATTAGGTATTAAAAATCCAGTGTCGATTTGATGGACATGAATCGATCGAAAAACAAGAATGTGAATCGATCGACATGAATCAATTGACAGTTAATTTAACAAAACCCGTGTCGATTCGATCGACACGAATCGATCCATGATTCCATGATCCATGAATCCATACCCTCCTTTCTTTAAGCTTTAATATCAATTGAAAGATGTCCGTTATTTTGAATTGTAGAGCAATTGACTATCTTCCTCTAAATTATAGAACTCATTTAAGAATCGTTTTAATTCCAATTTTTTTGAATCATTCTTTACAATTCCATATCTCTTCGAGTCTAAAAGAATCCTTGGCCCTTGGAGTTTTGAATTAGTGGGCGTCTACCGTATGCAATTATAGGAGACTATTTAAAATAAGACTTACCAACGTTTCAGTATGCAAATCAATATAAAACTTGACTAGAGAAAACAGCTGTATGATTTGAACTCAAAGCTTCCTCAAGGTTGGAATCAAGTTTGCTATAGCTTGCTGAGTGATGTCGACGCTTGGTGCTACTACGTCTACCCTCCACAATAAGTGCTATTAACTGAAATAGATAAAAGGAAAGTCTTGATGGTAAAATTTATTTGTCATTCAACAAATGTCTCATTGCTTTGAGATATGGACAAGAAGAGATAAAAAAAAAAAAAAAAACTTTGTCATTGCATGAAAAATGTTTTGAAGGAACTTTTTCCAATTCAGGTGCCAACTCAATTTAGAGCTTTATACTGCTCACCACAAAAAACAATTTTGAGTAAAGCTAGATTTGCCAGGCAGGGTCGAAAAGTGTTATTTTTAGTTAAACAGACTTAATTATTATGTTGGCAACTTGGCAGTTCACCAGAAATAAGCATGAATGACAGAATTTTCATTATTTTGAGAAGTAACTTGGTGCTTTATGTACACTAGCATGTTTCTTACATTCATCACCTTTCTAGGACTCACATTGGTGAAATCATAATTACATTTTTGAACGCTTGAAATACCTAGCAAGTATTCAGATGGAAAAATATCATTCTAAAATTTGAAATCATTAAGGGTTTAGATGATGTTCATCAGTTTTGAGTAATCTCTTTAATCTTCCTTCCTATTGATAAATGATTCCCAAAATTATGCAACTAAAGGCCCCTTCAGAAGTCCACAGAAGAGCTCATAGATCCTCTGTGGAATCCAAGACTTGTTTATTAAAACCTAAATTGGACTTGTCTTCCATCATGTTGTTCCCTAGGCCCGCTTGAACTAAACAAATTTTTTTAGGTAAGATTTTCAAATTTATTTTCCAAACTGGAAAATACGGGAGTCACATCTTTGTCCTGGTACATACCTTTTTTTTATTGACTATTGCTACGTAACCAAGTATAAAAGCTGCTGAAATGATCATGAAGCACTGAAAAAACTTGGAATCTTCCGCCTCCACAAAAACATCACTTTCAGGAAATTCTTTCTTAGAACTCAACAGCTCAGCAACGGAATTTTCTGCAACACAAACAGGATTCATTCATTTCTTATGCAGAAGCAAAAGATAGGACTTTCGTTTTCTGGTGACATACAAACAGTATAAAGTGCAAGGCTTTAAGATTATCCAGTCTGTCTGGTGCACACTATTCAAAAGCTGTATTATGCATTTAATTGATGCAGAGCGCACTTCCATTCATGTGGTTGTTCATTTAATTGATGCAGAAAAAGGTTGATAGGAGTCACACACACATACTAGCTTAGAGCAAGTGAGACTATTCTTTGCGTGGTCATTGAGTACAAAGGCTGTCCAAAAAAATGAGGATGGCCTGTTTTGAGAAAGATCTAATAGAGAGGATTGAAAAGATGATAAATAAAATTGATAGGGGTACCTAAAAAATAAATTTCAGATGTCTGAAAAACTGTAGCGATGATAAAGATATGAGTGACGGACAAAGAGCTACTCTATAAAAAATTGATCACAAGTTGTGGCAGTGCTTAGTTATGTTTCTCAAGTATTTTTATCAGACGATGAAGTAAATAAAAAAGGGCGTGTCAATGATTATTATGATTGCAAAACAAACTACTGTCAAGCTTTTTAGGGTAAATCTAATGTGGAACTGATTTGTTTGGATTGGATGGTTGTGAAAACTACAGGGAGTAAAGTGAGGGAGAAGCAATGATTAAAATTTAATGGAAAAATAATTAAGGTAAAGCTCAAAGAGGAATAGATATTTTCTGAAACAGAGGAGCAATCAAGATACAGGGCAGATACATCAACACTTGTCTTGTATTACTCAGCTGATAGTGAGAAAAATGATTGTAGGACAATAGATAGTTATTAAAAAAACTTACGATTGTTGATGTCTTCATCATCCTCATAATCTAAAAAAATTAAAAGAAAAAGTAATCAATACTATGACCCAAGTGAAGTTATTGAGAGCAAAAAGTATCGGAAAAAATTCATGAGGCAATACAGGAATTCATAAGAATTTCAAAGAAGTTTTGTAGGTGAAATTCTGTTAAGCTATCATCCCTCCATAACAGGTAGGCATCTGATGTTACTGACTTGAACTTTCATGATTAGTAGGTGCAAATTCTTATTGAAAGAGACAGTTAATAAAAAAAAAAAAAAAAAAAAAAAAAAAATATATGCTTTACAACCCTAAGATCACTGTTTTTGAAATAAGAGTTGTTTTCAGTCGAAAATCTCTCTCATGCCTAACTCGTTCCTGCTTACACTTTCCAAAAGAGACAGAACAGAGACATTTGTATTTCATAATAGGGTATGAAAAGAGGGTTTCTTGGGTTGATGTCTATGTCGTTTTTCTTCATTCTTTAAAAAAAAATATATATATATAGAACACATTGCAGACCTCTTAAGAGACAAATACGGTTACTCACTTGGATCTTGGATGTCAGTTTTAGCTTTTGAGGGGTTTAGATTGGGATCTTCTAATTTATTATCATGCTGAACATTTCCATTGTTGATGTCCGGGCGGCCCAGGGGGTTTTTTCTATCTCCTTCGGGAGTTCTATTAAGCAACTCCACTTTACCCTCATTGTCTATTTCTTCAAGTGGCAAAGGATTCTGTCTCTCTGGGTCGATACCAGGATTCAATTCTTCAATGGGTGGGCCATTTACAGCAGTTAAAAGAGGATCCATGTCTGTTCTTTTGGGCGAGCTATCCTGAGGTTTACTGGATATTTCCTTGTTTGGTGAAGTTTTTTCCACATCATCCTTCGTACTTGATGGTGGTGGCTCTTTAAATTCTGAACCTTCATTCAGTTTTTTGGATGCTTCTTCTAAATTGTCAGGGGTTTCTATAACTTCGTCCTTAATTGGTGACAATTCTCCTACATTTTCAGAAGTTCCGACTGCTGTTGGGATACTTGCAGTATTAGAGGGTTTTGCTTCCTTTGCTTCTAAGTTACCCTGATTGACATTTTTATTATTTGCTCCTGAGGGAATTTCCCCGACTGAACTAACACTTTTAGAGATGGATTCTTTTCCTGCAAAAAAATTAAATTGAGAGACAATTAATAACATTCAGATGCAAATCACTTTCAAACTTAAATAGTATCTACACTGCAGATACACTTATGCCTTAGGCTGAGGAACGACAGGTATTGCACAAAAAATTAGACCAACAAGGGGAACTTCCAAATCTGCCACCTCCAATCGGGCTCAAAAAGTTCGTACCAACTCTTTGGATGAATCCATTACTTAGGACCTTGTTTTTTTTGTTTTTTCCAATATGCCCTGGAAACACCCCGAAAAAGTTCCGGAAAGTCCGGTTTGAGGCTCCCATTGACAGTGCATGCCAGTCACCCAGTGTGCGCCAGGAGGGCTGGGCGCGGTGAAGGAGCGCTACTTCGCCAAATTACCTAAGTATACACATTTTTCATCAGGGTGGCAAGCTGGATTCAAATCAGTGGAAAATAAGTAAGAGAGGATTTTTAAAATGATAAAAAACCTGTGTGGTAAATTTGCTCTGACCAGGGGGCAGAAGGCAAGGGATGGACTAGCAGGGAAGGCTATGTGAACATGATGGAAACAACACCGCGCTGGACCTGGTTCTGAGGTAGGCAGGTGGTCCTCCCTGAGATCAAAAGTTGCAATTCTTTGGGCAGTCAAAAATGCCATTTCAATCACTTACTCTCTTTAATCTAATTGCCTTGACTCCTAGTAATTTGACCACCAAACCCCCCTCCTTTCCAGGATCTTGCATTCACGGAGCACCACCTGCATCTAGGGGCTCAAAATTCCTAGAGGTGGTGTTTGCTAAGTTGATAATTGTTAGCTTTCCATTTGGAAGCGACTAAGATGCAGTCGATTCAAGGAGTAGGTAACCAAGGATTGACCATGGTATGATTATCAACGCTCAGGGAGGAAAATTGGTTTATTGTACGAGACAATAAAAAATTAACAAATACTAACTTAGCTGGCAACACCTCCACATAAATCCAGCCCCACAAAGTTGAATAGGAACAAATAAATTAAACTTACTTGAATCTGATTCCTGGGATGGTTTTCGCATTTCCAATAGAATTTGAGAGCCTCTCAGCAACAAAGGGCACATTTGGTTAACTTTTTCCTCTTCATCTAAGGTTCCACACACGCGACGGCATTTTTTGGTGATAACTGAAAAGCTATGTTGGTTGAATAACTCCGATGTAAGTCCCTCCTCGGACTGAGTTTTCCATTTCTTGCAAAAATCGGCTACATTCTCTGTCTGACTGACAACTAAACTGTTAGTGGGAGAGTCTCCAAAGCTGTTGTTCGTTGAAGCAAGAACAGCACAGAGAGAAGAATGCAGATCAAATAACCCATTACAGAATAATGGTTGATCGTCAGAATAATAGGGAAGAGAAGCACTAAAATCACAAAACTTTGATATACTTGTTGACGAGTCAAAATAGTTTTTCACAGGGGAAGGGCATGTGTCCGCCTTTATTTTGGTCGAGAAGGACTTGTCATCAGGTTGATAAGGCATGAGCGGAGTTGATAATGTAACAATTGATAAAACGAGGATTGATTTGCAGAACAAATATTGACAAATTATAGGGTAACTCTCCATGTTACAACTACAAATACAAAACTTGAAGGCATAGAACAACTCTCTTGGGTCAAAATAATTTTCACTGCAGACTTACTTACACACACACAAAAAAGAGCACAGTGAATGAACGGGTAGAAAAAAGTGTTTAAAGTTACGAAAAAGTTAGGAAAATATAATTCACAGCAAGCTTCTATAAAACTTCGAATGAACTTCAATGCGCTTCTCTGAGTTCGATAAATCCTTTTTGGAAAACTCCAGATAATAATTTGAGGTTAAAATTGTTTTTAATTTTGCCCTGTTTTTCTTGTACATCTGGCAACATTGACTTTTCAAATACACCACTCAACATTCACCAAAACGACACGTACCGATGTCTGGTGAAAGCGTTGACGTCGACACACGCACACACGTCGTAATTTTTGACACTTCAAAAGTGCATTCATGGATACATTACTTTGCTAAAGCTAGTGTTCAGGAAATTTCGTGTAGTTTGCTGTGAATAAACAAAAATTTAAATTTACCATGGCTCCCAAACAAAGGATGCGTATCGCCAACGAGAAGGCCAGCAAAAACGTCACCCAGCGAGGAAATGTACCCAAATCATCTGTGAGTATGCTTTTTTTCAGTAAGGTCGGCTTATTTGCTCTCAACTGATTACTTCCACACTAATTTATTTATTCAGTATACAACTCTCAATTATTTTTAGAAGACGAGCATTCGTAGCGAAGAAGTAAGTCTAAAGCTCTCCTCAAGGTACTTTCTCCGATGGTGCCTTAGCCACATCAATAGCTTTGAAAAACTCACAGCGGAGGTCTTAGGGGGAATCCCATTTTGGAAAGTACTGCACCAATGATTGTCTAGAGGAGCCTCAACCATTCAAATGAAGGAAGCAAAATGCATCATGTGGTAGTATACTCTCTTTCTCTCTTCGGAAGTACGCAGAGAGATTCAGGTTGTGAGGACCGCCTAATTTTTGATTCAGCATGAAATTACAAACTTTGTTCATCAAGGAAGTACTATTCCCATTGCACATAGTTACATTTTTGTACAAATTGAGCATTAAAATATCCAATCCTCACAAGAAAGAGCAATCGATATGTATTAAAACTTACTGCGTCGAGTTCGGTCTACACTCCACACACCCAAAGAAGGAGGTATTTGTAAGTAATCACTTCATCTGTGACTACTCCCCCATTTCAGACATTCTACCTGTCCTGCACTAAGTTACCACCTTTGTACTCACCGGATGTATTAGTTTTTGGAGAGATCCCCCCCTCTCCATATCCAGCGCTGGGCAGGGAGATAGCCAGAATTCGCTAGGATGAAATATAGAATGCTTTTACCTCCATTGTGAACTAAGAACACAATCTGCTCAGTAGATAGTTCTCTCCACTCCTCTGTTTAAGTGACATATAATAGGGTGCAGTTTTAGAGATTGAATGACTGTACAACTCCGTCATAAATGAAGAAATATTCAAAATTTAAGTGGTTAGAACTCATATCCGTCTTGAGATTTCTTGAGTTTGCCGAGCTGTCTTCGGAATGTGCATATGAATTTCTCATAAATTTTTTACTTTTTAGTATTTCTTCATTACTTATTACCTATTTGGCCCACCCAAGTTGGCTTCCTTTTTTCAAATTTCTCCACAGAAAGTACTTTATTTTATTCTCAAATTCTCTTACATAAAAGCTGGAATTACAGCCGTTATACAGGTCAATAACAAATGATAATATTACAACAACAACAACAACAAAACAACAAATTAGCATGAAGCATATTCTTTCAGCAGTAGCTCATCAAAACTTTAAAAAGCTTCTCGAAGTAGGAGCTGTTTGAGCTCAAACATGAATGATGCGTACTTACTAGAATAACTGAACGGTTCCATTCAGGACAAGGGTGAAAGGTATAATACATAAGGTCAGTATAAATTATGTAAGTTGATAATCAACACTCAACTCTCTATCTTCTAAGAGAGAGCTGGATCCTGAAGACTTTGGATTTTCAACCAAAATTCTCATCAAAATTCAGAGGCTTTCTACCATTAGCATTCAATTTTACCTTCTCTGTGTACTGCACTCACAGCCTCTTTTTTCAAAAATCGAAGGTTTTATTTTGCTTTTTTTGTTCCAGAAACCTTTGGATGACAAATATCCAGTCGGACCTTGGTTACTAGCACTATTTGTATTCGTTGTTTGTGGCTCAGGTAAACAGCTGACACTTTTGCTATATGTTTATTGAAGTACCTATTCTGATTTTTATAATAAGTATCATTAATCACTTAAAAAAAGAAAAATTATAATAACTCATGATTTAAAATTATGTGTTTTTTTCTAGTACTGCTGTAGAGGACATATCACAAAAATGATTTTTCATGTAAGAAATCTTGAAAAGTAATCTCTTCACTCAACTCAAAGGATTCTCCCCATTTTACTTAGGCTTTTCCAAAAGTGCTACGCACTTTTTTCTGGTTGTTGAATAATTGCGTTGTGCATCTGGTGGGAAATTCCTCACTTAAACACAGAAGGGCTCTCCAAGTGGAATCCTTTATCTCTCTCACTCTTTCACTGTAAAGAACGTGTGATGGTTCCTGTCGATTCACGATACAGCTCATGATGATGAAAAAGAGCCTAATCGTATTGACCCCTCAGGCATCCAGGAAGTTGGCCATTGGAACCCTTCTCTGAGTTCTGGAAGATTTTAGCCAGTCCTTTAAGAATAATTTAGGAAGGAAGGTTTAATTTATAAAAATCTAATGTTTTCTTTTCTCTTTGGTCTGTTGCAGCTATCTTTCAAATAATTCAAAGTATCAGGCAAGCGTAACCATCCACCTCTCTTGACATCATGACTACTTCCGCACAATTTTTTACCTCAGTCACTTAAATTTACAGGAATGACCTTAATTTACGAAACCAAAATATGATTGTTATCTTTATTTGTTTTATTTTATAGTTTAATTTAATTATTATTTATAAAATTGTATCGGTTTATAATAAGATCTGCTTCCTGTTCTCAAGAAAGTTTGTAATATGTTCAAGGGTGAATTTGAGTGACTTGTGCATCGTAAGTTTTGTCATTTAAATGCATTTAAAAGTATCATCGAGGCTGAATATTACCCTTGAAGCTGTAGCTCTCTCCTTCCCTCTTCTCTCTCTTTTTAAAACCAATGTGCAGGTGGTCTTCGCTTTGCAGGCAGAGTTTGTTGCATTTCTCAGTCTCTTTGTACTTTCTGACAATTTTTTTATCCTCGCATCTTTTCTTAAGATTTTATAAAACTTAAAATCATTCCAGAATTCTTTTCTTTTTATTTAAAACTGGAAAAATAAAACAATTTGTTGTTTGAATTTTGTCTCTTTTTCTTTCCTCCAGTTTATTTCTCCAACAATCTATCATTTCCAGTCATGTTGCGGCTTATGCTGAGACGTATAAATGAAAATAAACCAAGCTCAGTAGAAACGTACCAAGTTGCATTTTGAAAAATAGTTAGAGTTCTTGCCAAATTTACGCAATTTTAGACTACTATAGAAAATCATTTGACGTCAGCTTAGCATTTAAAGTTAATGCATGAATCAAGATGACAGTCTAAAAGTGCATGGACTCTACTGTCAGTAAGTTTGGATTCATGTAGTCCCAAATTTTCTCTCGTGAAAAAATGCAAGTCAAGAAAAAATATTTTGAACGATAAGATAGCTGTTTTGAAGGAAAATCATTTAAAATTATTTATGAACGTACAGAGCTATTATTTCCCTCTGTAATGAGAATTTTAGTTGTATACTGAATTTAAACCAACATCGGTAAAATCACCAGCCAACAGCTATCCTGTCTATTCAATATATTGTCGGAAAATAAGTTTCTGAGTCACTTGAAAATGGGAAGGGAATGAAAAAAATACATCTATTTTTGTTTTAAATATATTAATAATCGGGAATCAGTGATTGGAACAATATTGGAAGTTGACATTAATTTACATTCATGAAACATACTATGAGAAAGTTTAAGAAAATAAAATCTAATAAATAAGAGGGTGGTTCATGCAAAGGTGGTTTTCTTTTATATATTATCATTCCAAAGAGATTTATAAGATCTTTATTCTATACATCCTATAAAAATACCGAACCCTAAAACAATCAAACCATAAAGAGTTCAGAATAATTCGTTTGCAGAAAGAGAGAGGTTCCAGAAGCAGAAAGTGCCTATTTGGCAGGAAATTTTTTTTTTCCTTTTTTTTTTCTATTATTGCTCCCTTGGAACCGTGACTTCTTGGATGAATGGACTCATGACCTACATGCCAAAATTGTAAAGTTTCGATACTTCCATGCCTACTTGATTTTTTTTTCTTATTAAAAATATCATAATTTGGTATGATTTAAACTTTACAAAGGAATTACTTTAAAAGAATTACTTCTACTTTGGATAGGCCATCTGTCTGTCTTTGATTATAACAGCCCATCAGCTGATTTTTTGGTAAAAGACTTCACAAAAAATCCTTGACGAATTGGAAAACAAAATGGAACGTTTGGTTTTAGAAATCTGCCATCAATGCAACCGATTTCAGCTTGATTCTATGTAGTGACTGTCCAAACATTGGAGGCAGGCTCCCCAGAGCCAATTGGACCGAGTTAGACAAAAAGGAACCAAGCCACATCAGCTATTGCCAAGTTCAACTGGGCAATTAAATTTTTTATGAGAGAACGTTTGTTCGGATTTCTTTGAAAATTTTAAGGAATTTGCTTCGCACCATGGAAAATTTTCACTGAAATTTGCCCGAAAATCCGCAGAACCGTTTTCATGTAAAAAATTTAATTCCCCAATTAAACTCCTCAATAGCTGATGTGGCTTGGTTCCTTTCTGTTTAACGCGGTCCAATTGATGCTTGAAAAGAATCCTCAGTTATCTCCCTGTATAAGAAGAAATCAGCAATTGAATCAGTGAGAACGAAAACACACCAACCCGGTAACTCAAAAATGCTCAAATTTCAGTAACGAGAGTCAGTTTTCATGAAGGTCATTGAAATTAACGCATCTATTCCAACTTGGACCTTCAAAGTGTCTTTAAGTACTTGTCTTTCCGCAGCAAATATTTTCCTTGTGCTGACTTCATCAGCTACTGTGCAGTTTTGCGTGTCTTGATTATTTTCATTTTTCGAGTTGGTGTGTTTTCGTTCTTACTGATTCAATTTTGGTTCAACTCCCAAGCCCTGTGCAGTGCCCCTGTGGACACCCCTTGTACATCATTATGCCGAGTCAAATCCTTTTTAACTCCTTTCAGTTTGGGAATCAGAAAAGTTTGCTGATGAGGGTTTTTTTCGGTGAATATTTACAGGGGTCATCACTGGGACTATCAGTGAGAAACTGAAAAGATTTTCTGCTGATAAGTATCTAGGTTTCTCATACAGACATCCTTCTTTGTCCACATCAGATCTTGAAATGCTCCTGAACACAAAAACAGCATTTTTATGCCGTTACATTTATCTAAAATAGGCAGGTAAATATATATCAAAGTAAGTAAAAAAAAAACCAGTAAAACTTTGACGACTATTCTTGCATCAGCTTCATGCCGCGAGATGCTCTTACTTTCAACAAAATCTGAATTATCAGACGAACTATGAAGTTTTTTATTGAGATACCAGAGGTTTTCCCTCACATACTTTTGAATTTTTAAGAAAAAAAACTGCGATAAGAGCACACTGTTTTGCCCGATCCGAACACAGGATCACTTTTGTCACAGTCACTTCTAGAAGTACCCTCACAATACTCCTGAATGTTTTTTTCGGGGGAAAGTCACAGAAGTTCACCCACAAAGATGTAGTGAAACAACTACTTTTCACCAGAATTTTTTTGTGAAGAATAAGCTTATCATTCATTGAGAGAAGAATGCCTGGCAAAAATGTTGTACAGATCCCTGGAAAATTACAAGCATTTGTTCTTCGTACTTTTTACAGTTTTTGAAAAACTTCAAATGGTTAACTTAATAATGGATATGTATTTAACATTAATTGACAATTTATTCTCAATTCTTAGGTAGAAAAGAGAGGTTGAAAGAGGTTGTCATTCTCACATAACTAATAACAATTTTAAAAATGCACCTGAGCCAATTATTTTCTTGTGGATTCGATTGCTACTTGAACAAATTAGAGAAACTTACAGAAAATATTATTATTCAGCCTGCTAATGATATTTGTATTTTGGTCAAAATATGTTTCTTTCTAAAGGATGTACATTCAATATAATACAAGGACTGACATTTATCTAATGTGGGTGAGAGGCACGTATACTGTTTAGAATATGACAGTTCAACTGGATTCCAAACTGGTATCGCCAAAAATAGTACACACATGAATTTCATCCCTTGAAAAGAACTTCAAGCGTATTTGCAACTTCATTTGGTTTGACTGCTGCAAGATTTCTTCTTAAAATAAAATGCAATATACTTAACAAACAAAATTTCAACTGCGGATCTTTAATATTGGTTGAGTTTTGCATGTTCTGGTTTGTTCACGAATTAAAACACCCTTGAAAAAGTTATGCTTCACAGTTTGAAAGAATCTACAGGTGAGTGGTTTTCAGTATTTACAAAATTAATACATATATGAGAATGTATTCCACAAACGTGATGGTACTAAAAAGATGTTAATCTTTGGTTCAAAGAAATTAATTGTATAGTTACTAAAATAGATAGCTAGGATTGAAAAAGACAGGGTAAAAAATTTAAGACTCCTGAGCCTTGTAATCAAAGCTTGGAGATGTTACAGAGTAAAACTTAAAATGGGACCATGTGAGACACATTGCTCTCAACGATCAACATAAATTATCACAGACCTACAACATCATACATGTAGATACAAAACGTATATCACATAATATGAGAGGTAATAAAAGCACATACAATGTTCAGCATTCAACCGACGATCATGGCTGCTGAGTTTAAGGTGCACATTTCTTGAGGGTTTCTTCTCTTCGTTCATCGCGGGTTCTCCTTGGCGGTTAATTTTTCTATCAGTTCCTGCAGAGGTGCTAACTCTCTTCGATCAATGAGACTAAATTCCTATTGAAAAATATCAAGAAAATATGAAGGGGCCCTCTCATGAAAATAATACAAGGTAGAACAGTCAGAAAGCAGGACAGAGCCATTGGGGCAATTAACTCACCGAGACAGAATCTGAGGATGCTTTTCTAAATCAACTTTTAAGAACGTCCAACATTTTGAGAAAATTTGCCTAAAAGATAAATACAAATGTTTCCATGGGGATTTCTCCTACCACTCACTCTATTGATTGACTCAGTAATAAAGACGGCGTTTCGATGTTGTCTTTGATTTTGCGAGATGCTAAACTGGACTCACTGACAAGTGTGATCTACTTATGAGGTCTAATAAGACCCCATACTTAACGTTACAGATCTCTTGCCGAGAGCTCAGCTTCATATTCCAATGCGTCTGTCTGAACTGAACACTCTAACCCCTCAATCTTGTACTGACTACTGATACTCATTAGAGCTCAGAATTTCTGATTCAAATTGAAATTTTCTAACTTTTTGGCCTTGTTTTTCCCGCCAAATAGTGTGGATCCAATACTATTTTACCACCTTGTTAAGTACAATTTGGGCCACGTTTCTTAATGTTTTTTTTTTTTTTTTTTGCTTAGTAATAAACTAGATGCTGATAGTGAGGTTTTTAAAACAAATAGCTTGCTAATATTGATTTTAAAATTTCACATGTAGTAATAGTTCAATAAAATATGTATGCTCTTTTTATATTTAAAAAAAAAAAAAAAAAAAAAAAAAAAAAAAAAACAGCAGAGGTAACTTGCACCCTACCTGACCATTTAGCTTGCCTAGAACATAGATTAATCTAACAACAAGCAAATATTTTTGAGCAACTGTTAGGCATCTTTTCTTGGTATAGATAAATTTGAACATTCGTTGATAACACAGACCATTAAGTTGGAATTCTTACCTAGTTTCAACATTTCTTTCCAACAAAAACAAATTCTTACAATGGCAACAAATTGGCCACTATTGCAATATTATGACAATTCGTGCCTACCTGTAGTAAAAGGGATCTTAATCAGGGCTGCCACCGAATTTAGAAAATAAAATTCCCTCACTTTTCTCCGTCAAATTTTGGTAAAATTCCGTGAGATTGTGTGGAATGCATGGTGCTTGAAACTTGAAAAGATATTATTTAAAATATTTTTGTAAAAGTTTGTTGTTTGAAACGTTGTACACCTTCTCAACAGAAAAAATGAATAATTTAACAGAATTTCCTCGACTCTTCTGTAAATTTTTCCATGCATTTGCCAGTTTTCCCTGATGGTGGCAACCATCCTTAAACAGTTTTCTTGAGAGCTATTCTGACGCTCGCGGCAATCTTAGAATCACCAGATCAGTCAGATATTTTCTACAGGCCTGACTTAAAGAATGAGGTACTAGAATGAAAATTAACTTGACATTGTACTGACCTGAACGAAGAAGATGAAATGCTTAAATGATGTGTTGAGATGTGCCTCTTCACCTAGATTTACAACTTCTGTAAAGTGTTGGTGATAAATGTGTGCATAAACTCGGAACAGCCGCTTTAAAATGGTTTTTGCGATAATTAAAAAATTCTTAGGAAATGGAACACCTGAAAACAGTCATCAAAAGGTACATGAACATTAACCTCTGAGAAAAAGGAGGGATCCCCCAAGGATGGATGTGGATTCAGTAATCTCTCAAATCAAACCACCAATGCAAGAGAAAGGAAGATGTAAATAGAGGCCCTTTGAGGAGGATGGTGATGGAAAGGGATGAATACCTTGGATCGAAGCAACAACTCAAAATATATTCAAGATTAAAATTCTAAAAAAACCATAAAGAATTAAAAAGGAGGTGGCAGGACTGAGTAAAACTGACAAAAATAATCATAACTCCAGCTGAAAAGGATCACCATTCACTGACGATGTAGCTGCACAGGCTGACGCTTCTAGGTGGTTCAACCGACTGCAATAACAAAACAGAACTATTCTGCTCTTGGTGTCGGACTTTTCTGCAATCTTTCTCCATAGCTCCCTCTATTAGTTTTACCATGATGTAATGTCTGCGCAAATGCAGTCAGACTAGACGAGCCGTCCATCATTTCAAAGGTTTCCAAAATCAAGGATTTGGCAAGGAATCACACATTAAACTCTTAATGTCCTCGTAAAAGTACTGTTAAAATTTATTCAGTGCTTGAACCTAATTACATACTGGGTTATGTCAGGGTGGCAACAATACCGTAAGAAAAATTTAAGAGATAACTCACCAATTTTGGATGGAAACAAAGCTTCATCATCCAACTGGTCTTGCACCCACGTCATGAGATAATCGATGTATTTTGGAGCTGAACATTTGATGGGTTTCTTTACGGTTAGACCATCTGCCCAGTGATATTCATATTTAGGACCAGCAGACATGATCACGCAGCTTTCTTCCGTACAAAATTCAGTAATGGTCCCATACAACATGTTGATTTGATTGAAGAAATCTACAGCTACAAAAAAAAGAGATTTGAAAAATTAATACTTACTGATAGAATGGTTCTTTCAGTGAACATACTTACCTTTATACCTATTTAATATTTGGTGATTCAAACTGGGTAAAATATATTCAACAAGTGAAAAAATATTTTCAACACTTGTGATGCATACAAGCTAGGAGTGTCAGTTTGAGCAGCTGAATATTTCAACGACTTTACGTTTGCACCTTTACTTCCAGTTATCCATTCTTTCCAAAGGGGACTTGATATGCCCTCATCCGTCAGTTGGGAGGTTAGAGACAGCTCATACAGACGCTGAGCTCTTTTTATGTATGAGCGTCTCCTGGGGTTGAATTTTATCCGTGCTAGCCCCTGGTTGTTATAACTTTCTGTAGTATCCAAAAATTTGATTTTAAAAAAAAAACCCAACATCAGTTAACTTTGATTTGTGCCAGTTCTATACAAGCCAAGTTATCAGCCAATATTTGACATTTGCCTAAACAGATGCGATACATGTTCGAATAAATCATGTTAGGAAGTAACTATTTTAAGGATATGGCTGAGACAGTATTCAACGAATCGCAATTTGTCGGAGCAGTTTGCAATTTCTCAACGAATCTCAAATTTTATCATCGTTTCAGGATTTATCAGAGCAGTTCTGAAAAAATTACTTAGGATTTGTAAGGACACATCTTAGCTGGTCGCAGTAGCTGTTGGTCTAAGTTACGGGATTTGTCTAAAACTTATATCCTATGTGTGGTGTAAAATAGATCATGAATGACTTAAAACAAGATGGTGAACTAAAAGAGTAAAAGAGTACTTACTGTTAACAGCTACCCATTCATTCAAATCTTCTCCTTCTGGCAAAACGACGGCTAATCTAAGATTTCCTGAGCCCAGTGTTGCAGCGGCATGTTTCATCAGATCATATTGCCGTGTTCCCTCCGGGATATTCTTCTTTGGTTTGAATGTTTTTGATGAGCGACTACCACTGTTGAATTAAGATTAGAACAGATAGATATGTGAAATTATACAATTTAAAAAAAAATAAAAGTCAAATTGTGAGACCAAAAAGTTTAGAAATTAGGACCACACAAAATCCTGGGGAACAGTAGGATAGGATGAGTCTTGATATATGAGGTGCACATGGAGCAAAAGAGGACTTCAGCAAGAGAGAACACAAATCAATTGATATCAGTATTCTGCCTTCCCCCAAAAATTGCCATCATGGCCAGGAAGCCCAATTTCATGAACCAAATTAAATAAAAAAAAAACGGTTGAATGGGAAGTTGGAACAAAATCTTCCGGCCAATATTACAGATCAGTTAGTATCTTAACAAACTGGTAGCTGGAGGAAATTCTCCTGTGCCAATGTCTGATATTACGACAATATCACTAAGCAACGGTAATTTAATCAAATTTTTTTACACTCAACATTCCATTCAACTTTTCAACGTTAAGGGAAAATTTGAACCGTCTGAATCTGGATTGGGCTTTACTTGGAGGATCTATGCATGACAAAGCTGGTCAGGTTTTCAGCAATTTGTCACCAACAAATGAAGGACTTTGCCAGCACCAAATATTTAAGGGCACTATGATAAAATGAAATCGGTGATAAATAAGGTGGGTTTCAAAATGCTTAATCTAACTTGATGGGCTGCTTACACATGAAGTGCAGACCAACAGTTGAGATCAGAGACATACTACTCATCAAAGTTACTCTGCACTCAAAATTAAATGACACGAATGGTAAATTAATGTGTGTATGAAACCTTGGAGAAGGAAGAGCATGATTACTGAACTAAAAATAAATCACTGATCAGTGATCGTGCGATTAAACTATTGGCTGTAATCTTCCATTTTCCTTTTTTAATTACTTCTGGAGAATTACTCAGAGCAAGGCAAATGTAGCTCAGCTGACAATGCATATAAAGTACCTAGGGGGAAAAAGTCATCAACGTTATCACTTCAAACTAAGAAGGATCACGGCAGCATTAGAGCTCCAGAACTTGTTCATAAGTATAACTCCCGCCCTTGAAATTGATCTGATAATGCTGAACTTGCATTATCAAATTAAGGGCGTCTCATTTGCATCTAATTGTATCAGATGAACGTTCTCTAATCACTGCAATATTTTAGGTCTTACAGATTGTTTATTCTCTGCACATTGATTAAACCTCTGTTTCATGCTATTTAAGAGGAAGTTCAGAAGTTGCTTGAAATCGAAATGGAGGATGACTATTACATCCAGATTATTGAATGACTCATTGGTAGGGAAGGGTACCAGGTAGACTGTAAGAAACTTGGATTCAGAAGAAAAGGTCAAAATAATATAAAAAGAGAGAAAAATTCTGAAAGATGAAATAGATGAACTAATCAAAATCCTTCATTCGTCGCAATCAGGACTGATGCAACAACATCCCGAAGCAAAATGCAATTGTACTTGTGGGGTGGGTAAACAACGATACTTCAAATATTTAAAAGTAAGTACAATAATTCAGTAATAAGTTTGAAATAAATAAAACACAATACTCACAATAAAAAACTCATTGTTTGAAGGAATACTGTCGCCCGATCCCAATATGCGAGGAAAGGTTCAATGGCCAGCTGATATTTGTTTTGAATTCATACAAGGAAGGACCACTGATAAAAACAGCAGCGCCACCATCTTGATGATGTAAATGATGACAGCGAATCAGAAGACGATAAGATAAGAGGGTTCGTGACGTCATTCTGTATCATCACGTTGCCAAATTGAAGGGGCAAGGGCAAAAGTAAGTCAAAGGGGCACAATAATTGCATCGCAACGTTGTAAAGATGAAAATACAGGAAGAGCAGTAATAATTGTTTTAATTGACCAGTGCAAAATCTGAGAGCTCTTAAATATCGAGGCAATGGTGATATTGGTTAATCTAAGATTTAAAGCAGGCCAATTAATACAATTTCTACGGTTTTTCTTGCATTTTCTCCCCTCGCGTTCAAATCTCTTGAGAAAGAAAGACTAAATAGTTCAGTAGCTTTACTTTATTATTATTTTATAGATGCAAGTTTTGCTAAAGATATGTTGCACATATCAGTTTTTATACTGATTTGATTAATCACTTTTCATTCAGAACATATGAAATCAGAAAACTTACCTTTCGGACAACTCTTCTGTATGATGCTCTCAAGTTACACAATGCAATTTAAAAAAAGATTGCGTTTTTCTTGTTTTCTTCTTTTTACCAAAATTGCAATATATTATTAGGTACATTGTTCGATCAATAATTCCGCTTTCAAACGATTAGGTATAAGATGAGTTCCATTTGACGAAGAGATATGCATTAGGTACTTGCAGTCCACAGAAAAATAGCAACGTATTTAAATTTTATTTCGTAGTAGTAATGACCTTTTAGAACACTCTTCAAAAATTCTTCAAAAAATTGTTAAAATTTTCGTACTAGGGAACCCATTTTGGCTATTTTTTCCAGTAAAATTTACAAGAAATACCTAAAATTTAAGGGGGAAAATGTTGGAAAAAACCTCTTGAAATATCACTGTAGTTTTTTAACATTTTCTTCAGACACTAATAGCGTTGAAAAACTACAGTTGCTATTTTAAGATTTTTTTAACACTTTTTCTATGTAAATTTTACTTAAAAGAATGGCTAAAAAGTGTTTCCTGATAACAGAATTTTGATAGTTTTTTTTCAGAGGTGTCTGTTTGAAATTTAAGAGTACTATTTCAAAAGTTTTTTTCAACGATCATTGGGATTGCAACATCTTTTTGTAGAAAGTCCCTTCAATCAGTAGATAGGCAGCAAGCTTAAGACTTCTATACAGTAAGTAGCGATAATTTTACCTCCCCATTCAAATTTACTACCATCCATGATACCTGCGAGAGGGATAATTAAAAGAATTATTTGATTTCTAATAAATCACACTTATTAGATAAAAAAAAATGAACCGTTGAATGAATTACAAAGAAGGGTAAGAAACTAAACTGTGATAAAATAATTCTCTCATCAAAATTTCACAAAAAAATACATTGGACAAACAAGCAGAGGTCAAAATGTTCGAAGTTTTCCTCAATGTAGGTATGCTTGTCTTTGGAAAAAAAACTGAAGAGTGCATGAGTTAGTACAGGCATAATTTTAATATCAGAGTGCTTTACGATAAAATAATTTTCTCAGTAAGATTTTTTCTTGGCAAGTAAAAAAAACATTTATCAAAATTAGGAGAGGAAGGTCAATGAATGGTGGGAGAACTGCTAGCCATTCGCATGAAATAAATCCTGACTTTGACGGTTGATTTGACTGATGCTTATTTTAGCATTCCTAAAAGAGCATTACGTTTACATTTACCTACTGATACTCATGTAGGATGGAGGACGATTCGTAAAAATGTCATAATTTGTCTCTCTAGTTTTGTTAGGATTGAATAACCTCCCCATGCTTTCACTCTGATAAAAATTCACTTTGCCAAGTAAAAAATTGTCAGGAAAATTACTTCATAAAATTTGAAAATTCTACAGGACATGTATTATGTTAATGTGATTGCTTTTATAAGACTAAGAATCGCATTGAAAGCTGCACATCTCACCAATGTCGAATGCATTTCTGCCTTTTTGCCAAAAGGTCCTCCAAACATTACTTAATGCTGATGTTTCACTTTAAGTTTGACATCGGACTTTTCAACATGTTCAGTAAAATCTGTATTCTTGAAATTTGACTGAAATACCTGACTATTAAGAATTCGTTAATTAAACTGGTAGTAGTGTATGAATGAAGTGCTAAAATAGTCAAGGGTTTTTTTCTTTATCTCTTTTTTCAGTGGTCGATCTGTTTCTTTTTATTAAGTAGATTTACCAAAATGAAATCGTTTTTCATTTATTTTGTAACATTTTCATCATTTTATTTAAAACATGATACATTTCATACATGATAGTTTATCAAATAAATAATAAATATTTACAAAAAATAAAAATAAATACTATACATAAGTCTGCTGTGACCATCTTCAGTTTTCCTCAATCATGAATAAATTGAAACTTGTAACGACCAAGGAAGAGACAACGCACAATGAATTGAGCATTGCTTTGTTTTCCATCCATGAGGCCTGCTTGGGGGAGAGGGGGAGATAAATTCACCAGCCGAGACTCATTGGAAGAAACCTTACTGCGCTGCCATAGTTTAAAATTATAAAATTTTCATTTAACTTGTTGTATTTATACCGCATTATTCATATTAATAAAAACAATATTGTCTGTCCTTCACAACAACTCTCACCATATGCTCATTTTGATATCTCTATTCTCCAGAATCAAACAGTTACAAAATCTGCGAGGTCCAATGGCAAGGTAAATAGTTTTCGAAAAGACCTTCTTTCAAGATCAATGGATTTCAAGAATTTCCTGATTCATTTTTTGTTCCATACACCATGAAGAAGAAGGTCCTTATAAATCATTCTGGACAAAGATGGCCAACTTGTAAGGGATTTCATTAAAATTGCATTTCATTATACTGAAAGAATTAACAGACCGGTTTCATGCTTCCTGCCGGTTTTACAAATTTCTTTTTCAGTTTTCGTCATCATTATGACTTGAATATTGTTCCTTTAAACACGCTGAGTGAAAATTATAGATAAAGTGACAAACGGAAAATGCTTATTCCACCCCTACATACCATGTTCTTCCTCGGCAGAGCAGGACAGAATTTTCATGGACATCTAATTTTTTCTCACAACTGTTTGTGCCTCCAAAAAGACGATCCTCCAGGAACTTATATTATTCGAAAAATATGAAAATAGCCAAAGCGTTTCCCATAATTACTTACAATTAATTTGTTCAAGTCATTAACAACTCCAAAAGAAAAAAACAAAAAATTATTCTTTTTTTAAGGGATAGTTGAATAGCTATTACATGATTGCAATTCATGAGGGGAGGGATACTTAAGGAATGCACCGGTTAAGTGTTTCCAGATTTTATTCTAAATACCTTACAAATGTTTTGAGTTGCATTTGAAGGAACTGTATAATTTACGTAGTACGCCTTAGGGTTTGAGAGCTTTCATTACAGGCTGGATGTATAATTCCTATGACCTTCTTATGAAGAGAATCTTTAGCCACCATAAAATCAAGATATGTAACACATATTACCAAATGCCTTTCCTTCCAAGATTCAGCATAGAGATCTTAGTTAATCGCATTCAAAGACCTAACTTCGCTGTTTGCTCTTGAAATCTTCATAGTCTAAACAGCCAAAATAAAAGAAAAATTAAATCAAATTTTTTAAACACAATTGAGATATTCTTGATCTTCAGATATAACTTAGTGAGCCATGATGCAAATGAATACATCGAGGTATTACAACAACAAAAAATTACATTAGTGATAAACTTTTTTAAAAAAGAATTAAAGTCTATTCATACAAAAAAAAAAACCCAGGAACACTAAATGAAAAAGCTTTGCTCAAACAGTTGTACTTGGGAGCACAGTCAGCTGCAAAGGTTTTGATTTTGGTAATAGTTATTTATAGCCTCTGACTTAAGTTTTCACTGTGATGTAGCATCACTATAAAAACATTGCATTACCGACAAAACTTGAGAGCAAAAATTACGCCCCTGAGACGCTATTTAAGGGATCAATTGTACATAAAGCAGACCTCTTCAAAGTTTAGGAGAGACCATTGTTGAATAGAGCGAGACAATCATCTGTCAGTGGGCAGAACACGATGAGCCTCTGGACAAGGTATAAATTGATTTCCTTTCAAAATTTCACAAGGAAAACGGATCACACAACGGAAAATCTAGGACTCCTAAACAAGATAAAAGTGTTTAAAATTAAACACCATTGGAAATTAAACACCATTGGTTTGATGGCAAAAATACAAAAGACAAATCAACAATCAAAACAATTCATAGAATCTAATTTCTGTTGGGTCTGTATTGAAAATACTTTTCAGTATCTCGTTCAGAAGTTGATTACTGAACTTTCCGTTGTGTGAATTGTTCTAGATGCAAGATTTTGAAGAGGAGACATATGATCTCCTTTCGAGGTCAGACCTTGTCTGGTGGTCTATTGCATGCATCTTTAAAGCTGCACTATATTTCAAATTTCAATAATCACAGAGCAGTATATCTCTCAAGTTAACCTGGGGACAAGGTAAAGTTCCTGATATGATTCCTGAGTGTAAAAACTGACAGAGCTGGAGATTATTAGTAGAAAAAGAAGACACAAGCATAGCGCATGAAAATATTTCCAGCATCATGCTCTTTGCACCATGAAGTCTTCCTTCATCAACTTTGAATTCCCCTCCATCCCACAAAAACCAACTGAAAAAATTTCATTACATTATCCGACACAGATTCACCTTAAAGACTCACCAAATTTTACATTCTCATTTTCCTCCTAACTTCACAAATATTTCCTTTTTTTTACCTCAGTTTTCTTTTCTTACACTCATTTGTAATATAAACTACTGATTAACATCCTTAAAAATTGAATTTTAATGAAACAAATTTAAACACCAGTTGAAATTCAAAAATATGCATCTCGATTTGTGACGTAATAGATTTCCCTGACATATTTTGATTTTTGAAAGGAAACTGAAAACACCTAAATTCTGAAAACTTCCTTCTACTTTTCTTCCCTTAAAGCAATTTTTCCACAAAATGTAAGACTGTTTTGTTTTCCTCTGGAAAAATAAATATATAAGAAAAAACTGCAATTGAGATGCATGCTTTTGAACTTTCATAGCAACATTATAATATAAAATAACATGGAATCTGCAATCAATTTCACTTTCGAATAAATTGTCAATCTCCATTAAAATCAGGAGAGGCCTCGCAGTAGAAAAGTAAACAAAAAAGCAAGTTTTCATCAGGGGCCATTAACTACAATGTTATACTTATTTTTATTCACTCAATATTTCGCGAGCGAAGGTATCAAAGGATGCGAAAAAAGAAAAATTTTCCACATGATGGACTAAATATAGGTTTTACAGGAGTGACCTTACAGAAACTTCCTTAGATAAAGCGACATTTTACAAAGTAAAGCACTTTCATACATATATTTATCATTAATGTCAATATGGCTACTTCAAAAGGAATTCTAGGTTTAAAATATTTTGTATATTATCAGAGGCAAAGGACCAAGGGAGAGGGGGGGGGGTGTTGTTAGTTGGAGAAAAAGGTTGATAGTGGCATCAAAAGCAATATCAAATTTAAAAATACCTTCATTCAATTTCGGATTGATTTCATAAAAATTGTAAGATTCAAAGTGACAAAGAAGATACTTTTAAGGAGAAAAAGAAACGTAACTTTCAAGGATGTGAACTAGTAATATTCCATCATACTTGAAGTAATACCTGGCTTTTTTTACAATGGGTATATTTAATGAATGGTGTATCTTTTTCCTTGTTTTCTTTCCCACCTCAGAGCAGTTTCATCATGGACATTTGTCAACAAAATAACGGATGTTGAGCACATTTTGTGTCACTGTAAGTTCTTAATTTCCAGTAAGAAATATTTAATTATATGTTTATATCAATTAAAATAAGGCATCCTCTAAATTTTATGAGTGAATTTGAAAAATTCTGGGTATTACAAGTACGAAGTTAACATTCCTGACTCAAAAACTAATTAACTTTTTCCCCTGTTACCTAACTGAGAACCTTAGTATGTATTCAGAATAAAAAAGAACGCTACAAGTTCAGGCAAAAAAACTCTGCAAAAAGTGGTACACAGGCAATGATGAAAATTTTTCGTTTATGTAAATAGTATGACATAAAAGGGTCCGAACTTAAAATGAAACAAAAATTCATACCAGAAGAAAACACCAAATTAAGAGAGACAAAAAGGCTATCTACAAGTAAAGGATACTGTTAACTTGTGCACTTTTGCAGATCGGTTAGGGTTGAGACCTCCTAACTATTCAGATAGAGACGATTTATGGTGATAGTTGACCAGTCTCCTTCCAACTAAGTATTTGTCATTTTTTATATGCTCATATAACTTTGAAAATTGCCTGATTTGGAAATTAATTAACCCAAAAATTAATGAAACAATCAGAAGGAAAGGATAGATACGTCGTACTATGATATTTCTAAAATGTAAACTAGAAACAACTAATGGTGCTAAACTATGCGCAATAACATATGGAACAGCTAATGCTAGGCTCAAACAGCCGATCACAGGTGCGGCTAGTTCACGGAGAACAAGACCTAAATTCATGCGCATGATGCCATCACGGAATGTGCGCTCGATAGCTCGCCGCAACGCCCAATCTGGTCCCATCATTGTTATAGCACATGCAATCTTGGTGTAAAGCACACCAAGAACCCAATCTTGCCAGACCCACAGAATTGGAGTTTGATTGAGTGGCACTCTCAACGGAACAAGTACGATCAATTCTAATAATAAACCGAACAGTAGAGGTATAACACCAATGAGAATCATGAAAGCCACAGCACATTTGGCACCAACTATGCACCAACTCCATAATCGTTGCATAATGGCAGCACGACCTTGCGGAAGCCAACTACAAACTAGGCTGACAAAGCGGCCGATAAGCCACAGTAGGTACGTTCCACAAGCCGCTGTATACAGTTCATGAACTGGAACATTCAGAGAGGTTGCAGCATCACCCGGTGGTCCAACAGGCCAGAATCCCATAACTTGTCGACCTAGCCAAACAGGAATGGTTAATACTAAGACTGCTGCCACTACAAAACTTATGGCGACAAGAACCAGTAAACAAACAATTCTGGCTGCAAAAAATTTTGGCCTCTTGTAAGGCTGCGCTCCCAGTCCGAGAATTCCATGGAGCTGCCAAATAGCATGGTGGAGAGCGCCCAGATCACCGGCCAAAGCTACCTCATTTTGATCTTCCAACCCAGCTCTAGGCTCCGCTTCATCGCCTAAAAGGAAAGACTTGATGTCTAACAGCCAAGCTACAGCACGGCACCAGATGCGGATTGTTGATTTCAGCCAGGTGCGGGTGTGAGAATGCTCCATGAGAGCAGGCATGATGACTTGAAGCAAAAGGAATTCCAGAGACAGTTCATTCACCTGAAACTAATACAATATTAAAATCACATTGAAAAATCTTTCATTAAGTTATCCTTCCAAAAATTCAGAAAGTTATTAACTATTAAGGACAACTCCTTCTAGTTGAGCCGGCACTCGTAACAAAAGGATGAGATCCAAACATTCATACAGGTAATTGAGTTAAACAAATGATCAAGATTTTTCCAGTCATTAGAGATTTTTCAGCTATGGACCAAAAAAGATGAAGTACCATCAGGAGACAGGGTTCCATGCGATGAAACAATATCAAGTCAATGATATTCTGTTGTAAAGAGAAAATAGTTCTTTCCGATCTCAGGAAAACTTTTTATGCTTAGAATAAATGTAAGCTTCCAAACACTGATTTTGATAGCACATCATTTTCTAGGACCAATTTTGTAGATCTGTCATCACATACCGTTTTTACCCATGTTGGTAATCGTATAAAACATCTTTTGGTTGGATACTCTGTTCAAAGATGGGGAGACGTATGTAGAATACATGGTCGTTGCCCCCAGATAATCTCTACAAAAAAGTTCTGGTCTATTCTTTCTAGACGTGAGTAACAAGGCAAGCCGCTGACTGCAGAGCACATGAGCAAAGGTACGTAGCGTATGGCGCTACTCTGCAGCTCTGCCGTGCTAAGGAAAAACGCCGTATGTACATTTGGGAGTTGCCAAATTTCCTCTTAAAAATGTTTCTTTTTGAAGCAAGTTATGAATGTTTATCCCTGAAAATTTCAGACTATTCACATCAAATCTAGAACAAAATTCTTTGAAAAATTGGAAGAAAAACATTTACAAATTTTCTCAAAAATTTGTGGTTTACCAAAAGAAATTTTGCTACGCCTGAAGGTTCAAACGGCGTTTTCCCTTAGCACGGCAGAGCTGACCAAAAAAGATTCCTCCACTCCTTCCCACTTGTTTAAATTCTACACTTGATGGATTGTAGCGTAGTATGTAGCGGTTTCTTCAAATATAAATATTTTCTTTCGGTGATTCTCATCCACTATCAAGTCCCTCTTTGAATCAAGAATTATAGGCAAAGGGTAGGATGCCCTTTATTACGCCATACTTAAAAATCTTGGAAGTATCTCCAAAAAAAGTACTTTTCCTTTATTTTCACTCAAAAAAATAGAAGGGACACATTCCACGGAGGAGTGCAATACATGGATGCATACAGTATTTCTCTCCTTCAGCTATAAACTCTTTTGATGAAGCATGGAAAGGATGCATAGGAATTCCTCTTGACTTTACATCACTTCAGCAGGACAAAAATATGAAGACTAACTTTATATCTGACTCAACTACTTAGCCTAGAGAAAGAAAGTATTAGGATTAAAATCGAATCAGTATTTTTAAGATCAAAATCAGTGCCCTACGCCTTCACTATAGATATTTAACATTAGGAATTTGGACACTAAACATTATCTCTACATGGAAAGCAATTATGTGTCTTGAAAATTACCTGCGCTTCTGAGTGTTGAGTTACGGTGTATGGTAAAAATCCAGGCAGAAGAAACTTAATTATTTTTACAGGAACATACAACATCAGCAAGACGGCTGTTCCAAAAATGACCACGGACACAAGAAGGCGACGAAGGTGTTTGATAATTGGCAAGTGTATCATTTCCTGCAAGAAATAAAATATTATGAATAAAACTTACTAAAAAAGGAGAAAAACAATAAAAAATACATGCAGTTCTATAACTATATAGATTTTTAATAAGTGGCTGGTGAAATATTATTCATAGGAAAAAAAATCCTAATGTATGTCAATGAAATTGAGTGGAAAGTAGCACATATTGCGATGAAGTAGAAATAGTTCTTTCCAAAGCAAGATAACTTCGTTTCTAGATAACATCTGAAACATTTCGCAAGTTTCCAGTAGAAAAGTAGCGTTTTTTCTGGCATTGGTGGGCAAAATCATCATTAAATCAAGTACAGTAAAAACTCGATAAGTCGAGTTGTGTAGGGAATGAAAAAAAATTCAACCTACGAGGCCATTCGTCTTAACCGACTCTCTAATTTACACGAACAATAGTGTCTTACTTCTCTGTGCAAAAAAAACTCTGTGAAAATTTCAAGGAATGACATTGATTTGTTTACCTTCAAATAAATAAAATTTGAGCAGAGATTTTTAAACACCACAAACGGGATACTAGGGGTGTTCCAACAAATTCTTGCCGGAACACTATCAATTTCGTCTCTTATTGAAACTGGCGGCAGTACCAACAGTGGCGATGATATCGACAACAGCCGGCCTTATTGGATTTTTGAGAGCTTGCACTCAATTCATTGTTGCCCCATGCGTCGGTTTATCAGATTGCCTGGCGCGGGCGCGTGAAATAGATGTACAAATGGCAACAGCTTATTTTCGTCAACTCCGAAAACTCTGATCGCTATCGGCAAGAGCACTCTTGTCGTAACTTTTTCTTAACGGAACGGTTTCGGTAGCTTACCGACAACCGATAGAACAGCCCTACAGGATACGTGATCTGGTAGTTTCAGCTCCGTACCATCCTCCTGAGGAGTTTTGGAACAGTTCAAGTCAGTAACAGGAAAGACCAAGATAAGAATAAGTACCTGGATTGGGCTAAAATCTGGGTCATTTAGATTTCTTAAGAACCATAGCACACCGGGGCGAAGCACTTCTCTAAGTAGAAGAACAAACGTTGCAAAATAGTAAACATAAACCATGCCAATGAACCAATGAATAAACATGGATGTTCCTGGTGCTGCTCTAAAGCTTGTTTCACGGTCCCGGAGAGTGGCATCAAACATAGCCAGTGAACAAATATCTAGCCACCATCCACAAACTAGTGGTAAAACACCTACTTCTACTACAGAGAGTAAAGAAACCTGAAAAATAAGCAATACTGATTAGACTTTCTGTTTAGCACAATGAATCCGAATGACAGTTGTAGTAAGGTGTTTTTACAAGAAGTTAGGTCATTCTATGCCAACTGATCCAAAAGAGACACCACACATCAGATTCAGATCATTGCTTAAGTACAAGAAAAGTGTGTGTTTCATGTGTGCATATCACTTGAAAACTAGCAACCACAAAATTTCAATTCCCTTGTCTCAGAGATTCATGAAACAAACTTTTTGAAATTTTTGTCCGTTTTCACCCGATGCACTAATTAATCTAAAAATGTGACATTACTCATACTACTTTTTTGGCTTCAATCAGATAGGTGAACAAAAAATCAAATTTAAAAAAAAAAAAAAAAATCAAGGCTGTCAATCAAATTTTTCTAGTTTTTTTTTCCAAACAATTTGACAAGAAGTGACCCTTCTGCGTTTCAAGTGATTGATAAAACTACAGAAATGCTCAGAAGCCATAATTTTTTTTTTCCAGTCTTCTCAGATACCCTTGAAGATTATCTTACCACAAGTAAAATTATTCTACCTGGTAGACCACTGCTATTATGTCTAGTAGCACTATTGTTTTTCGGGAAGAGTTCAATTTTTTTAGCATTAGTTGAAACTGAACCCCCAAGAAAATTTTAGATAGCAAATTGCTACGGAGGAAATAACAATTAAATAATGATACGTAACAAGTTCGATTCTAAGATACAAAAAAAGCCATCAAGAACTTTTCACACCAGTTTTTTCGATTGCAATTCCTCCTATCATGAAAGAGCAGGAAGAAGTGAGGCAAAGAAAAAAGGAAAAAAACTATAGAAGGCCAATCATGAGGCAATACTCACTTTGACAACAACATAGCACATGCCCAAAACCTTCTTGGAACGAGTGAATTTGAAGATTGCAGCTAAAGTGCGTAAAATTACAAGGCACAATCCGATGACACAATATCCACATAGGGTTGTCACTAAACCTGCAAAAAAGATTTTATGGTAAGATTCATTATACAAGTTGCCACTTATGTAAAACGAAAGAAAAAGAAAGGAAGCGAAAAGAGGAAAGTATTGCGCTTTAAATTTCCTAGATAAATTTTCCTAGTGTCTCAGGGTTGAATTTAAACACGGAAATAAATCCTGGCAATTTATTAGTATCATTTTTACCATAACTCACAGACAACAGTCTTTCTGTAAGCAGAAATTACAAAATGTACAAGGAAAAGTATGGAGAGGATTACTTAGCGCACTTCAAAAACTTTGTCAACTTATTTCCACCCTCTAAAACAATAGGCAAATTTTTCCGTGACGTCTATATCGGGAAATATTTTCGGTAACTCTTGAACTGGTGCTAATTTGCAAAATATTACAATTTAAAAAGTAATTTTTATTTTTTTGCTCATTTTAAATCACATTAATGAATGGCTTGACTGTGGAAATACTTTGCCTTTGTGTTCAGTTTCAAGTTAATGAACAGGCTTTTATTTTCTCAAGTTACTTTGGCAGTTTAGGGTCAGGAATGTTGGATATTCCTTATAGAACTGTAGGCAGACTCTCACTATAATATAAGACATTTTTTCATTATAGTCTCAACTTCAAGACCTATTCTTGGGCATAGGAGTTAGTTTCGGAAAAACCAAGTGGTACCATCATGTTTTTTGTAAAATTTTTGGTGAGAAAAAACACTGGAATCTTAATTCTCCAGAAGGTGCAAGAGAGCCATTTTAGGACTTTTTTACTTTTTTTTAAAGACTGGTTTTTCCACCCTACATGACTACTCGACTGAGAAGTTTGCCCTTAGCGGTGTCCTTCCTCATGGACAACCACGAGTTTTGATCTTCATTACTGGCTCAGTCCACAATTTCAATTAAACTAAATTTTAGGGAAACAAAATAATTGGTTCTTGAAAATTTGAGTAGAATTTAATTTTTTACTACAGTCTTCTGTTTTTTGCACTTTGAAATAAGACTTCTGAAAGAATTTATCATTCATCCATTTCATTCTTCCGCAACTCAGTAGACTAGCCAATGTATTTCACTCTAAAAAACATACAGAATTGAAAAAAGTTACCTTCAAAGTGAGAAGCCGTTACATGTTCTCGTAATCCTAAGCCTACGACAGCAAAATGACCCATGTGGTAGGGACAAAATGCGAAGACTAAAATGAACAAGGTGTTTAATGAAACAACCCAAAACACATGCTCCAGGAACACCTGTTGAAAAAAAAATTAACAGTATTTATTATAGGATCCATAACTTGCTGTATGTTTTACACCATGAAGGAAAAAAAGGAAATATGTTTTCCTTCCGTTGAAGGAAATGTAACTTGAACCATGGATACAATTTGGAGCCACATAACTGTAATGACTACAGGACAAAATGATGATCTTTTCCAAAAGAGTAGATATTAGATACACCTTAAAAATTCGCAAAACAAAACAAAAAAAATGTTCAATGAAGGATTACTTAAATTTTTAAACATACATCTTAGAAATAAAATTTGTTGAAAGACTTTGACTCATATAACAGTTTTCAAGGTTATTTTTTTTGCATGTGCTGGGTTAAGGAATAAATGACAATTGCAACTGACGCCTGAGCATTACTAAAAATTCTTTCATGTATATATACATAAAGTCGCTCTACAACGCACTCTGGCGTTCTGCAACACCCAAACGCCACATATGCCTGTCTTCCCAGAGGTTATCGGGCAACTGACACTGCAACATCTCTTCGTCGAGGCCCTGCCGCCAACCCTTTACAGGACGTCCCCGTCGCCTCTTCCCAGGTGGTACCCAATCCAAGACTTGTTTGGGCAACGTCTCCTCCGACATTAATTGCACATTTCCATACCAGCATAACTGCCTGGACATGATGTTGTGCTCAATATCTTTTTCAACCTTCATCACCTGGCGAATTCTCTCATTACGGACACGGTCCCGTCTCGAAATGCCTGCAGATCGCCGCAATAAATCCATTTCAGTTGCCCTCAACATTTCTTGCGTTCTTTTCGTCAAAGGCCACACTTCACTACCATAGAACACGATACTTTTAACGATGGCGTCATACATCCGGTGCTTGTTTGTCTTTGAAATGCTCTGACCCCAGAGCACCCCGTTCAGCATCGCAATGGCTCTCCTGCCCTGGATGATCCTATCCTTAATTGCCCTATCCATCCTTCCATCCTGATCTAGCCAGACACTGAGATACTTATACTCATCACACACTTCGATCTCAAGCTCTATGCTTTGCCGTTGATGCGCTGCTCCCACGACCAGCTTCTCTGTCTTGGACACACTAACATCCATGCCCCATTTCCGATATTCTTCAACCAACTTCCGCACCATGTAATCTGCATCTTCCTCATCTTTAGCTATTACAATCTGGTCATCGGCAAAGCATAGAGTATATAGGGTCTGCCCATCAAGGAGTGGAACGCCCATCCCCGCAACCTTATTTTTCCATTCCTTCAACACGTTCTCTAGGTATACCTTAAATAGTGTTGATGACAAACAACAGCCCAAACTACTACACTAAAGGAAGTTCCGATTAGTCCTCTCCAAACACCAAAAATAAAATATAAAACACCAATATCTTTGTGGTTAGTCGAAAAAGCTCAAACTTTCATAATTATTAATAGTTAAAGAGATATAACGCTAAACTGCAATTTTAGAATCGATTAATCCCCCGTATCTTAATAAATAAAGTGCCTGATATTCCGATATCCATGGGTTTAGCCCATTTGTGACGAAGAAACCTCCGAACAACTCTCCACGAGATTTAACTCTTACTATCGTCCCATTATAAAATTATTTAATTGCCCCCACAAGTCCTTTGCTAAAACCCCTAAGCTTTCTGAAGATCCACAAACACCAAGTGCTGCTCCTGGCTGACCGCCCTTTTCTTCTCGATGACCTGGGTAATGGTGAACAAATGGTCGACGGTAGACCTACCGGCTCTAAAACCAGCCTGTTCTTTGGCTTCCTGGCTGCTCCAAACCTCTTCGACCTTTGCCTTGAGAATTTTACCGTTGACCTTGCTCAAGGTTCCTGTGACCGATATACCTCTGTATCATGTATATCTCTTCTATCATGTTAGTTCAGAAACATACAGAGCAAAAATTTGAAAAAATAATGATTATCTGGCTACCTTTCTTTTGGAATTCAAGGTGCTTACCAAAGATCCATCTAGACCCAAAAGTCTTTCCCATGTGATTTCTTCACCAGCTCGATCCCATTCTATTGGATTGAAGTTAGCTTCGTCGTTAGCGACAGCACCTCCACCCACACCAGCAATTCCTTCAACGGCATTCTCAGGTTCAGCAACAGCCTGATGTTAAAAGATGAGAAGAAAGATAAAGGAAAAAGTAACAATTATGCCATGGGGCCAGTGGCGAGGCGTGAATGGTCGATTATCGATATTTCCTCATTTGAAACTATGGTGAAGAATCAATTATTGAAATGTTCGTTGCGAACACCCTGTTAATTGATCCTTTGCCATAGGTCTAAATGGCAGATCAATCGATACATCGCAAGGCACGTCACGCCACTGCACGGGGAACTTCAAATGCTACAAGTTTTTAAAAATTCACCAGTACCTTTCCTCATTGCCATGATAAAGCTGGCAAAAATACTACTGTGAAAAATTTTTCAAATTGGAGAATTTGTACTTTATAATGTTCCTTACTATTTCCTGAGTAATATGAGCTTTCATTGATCAAACGTTCTACTTGCCAAATTCAAGGAAATCAGGTTTGAAAAGTGCTTTGTTTGGCTGTTTAACACATGTTATCGTAAGGAGAAGTGGTAGTGTCACTGGGTCAACAATAAAGAGCCTTTTGCTCTGAACTGAGTTGACGCGCCGTCTTATCTCCCCAGCTGGCATAAGACAAGGAGAGAAGAACTCCCTCCTCGGAGACCTACATTTTTGCACTGGATTATACGTGGACAAGTGCCAAAATATGCACTTTGTACACTCAATTTTCTCGAAATTAGCATGTGGCAAGTTTGATTTTAAAAGCTTATTTTACTCAAGATCATGAGGAGCATTACATAAAAAATCTCAAAATTCAGCAGGCGCCAAATTTCTTAATATTCTGTGCGAAATCTGTTTTAGATTTTTTCATTTTGACACATACATAGGATATGTAATTTGATAGAAAAATCAAAATGTGCCAATAGGAACGTTATAAGAGACATACAAATTATAAGTCAAAAATTCACTTTTCCGTGATGAAACCAATCTTGACAATACTCAAATCAGGCATTGTTCGAAACAACATATTCAAATGAAGTTTAACATTTTATCAGATCAATTCAACTTGCCTCATTTTGGTTTTGAACGGCATCTTGAA
The DNA here is from genome assembly GCF_001854935.1 of Bemisia tabaci. NCBI lineage: Eukaryota > Metazoa > Arthropoda > Insecta > Hemiptera > Aleyrodidae > Bemisia > Bemisia tabaci. The sequence continues at coordinate 428,014 of NW_017562455.1, read as the reverse complement.
CATTGTTGTTCTCTGGAGCTGCTGGTTGTCCTTCATCTCTCCTCAGCTGGACAACTCTGGCATCTTGCTGTTGATTGGGTTCATCCTGCTCTAACCAGTCAGGGCCTCCACCATGAAGTATTTGCTCCCTCAGATAAATGAGTCCAAGGAAAGCCAGTAATGTACAAGTAACAACAAAGCAACCATGGAAAATATCGGCCGGGATATTATCAATAGACAGAACATCCAGTGGCAGCATGAGAACCTAAAAAAAAAGAATGTCATTGAAGAGTCATCGAAGTTTCGGAACCCCTAAGATGGATACTTCCGTAAAACAGAAGAAAAAGTTTTAGGACTTGCTTGAAAACTAATCTTGCAAAATATTGTGACTTGGCTATTTGTGAGCCTCTCATACCTTATCAGAGAGGAGACAACCACAATGCATAACGCCTAAAAGGAGCCATTCAATGACTGTGCCACAAAAGAGTAGTTTTTTGTTAAATTCTAATACCAATATTAGAAACGTCCAAATTCTGTGGGTCTTGTTGTCATATATCATAAAAATTAAATAAACAGTAAACAAAGTTTTATTTTTCCTATGAGGTCCAAGCACTCATGTCTATTAAAAAAAAGAATAGCAGGCTTTGATGAGTGAATAAACTATGTCCCTCAAATTGCGTGAATGAAGCATCGTTGACTCCCCACGGAGATGAGATATGGGCATGTTATGGTACCAACATTCAAGCAGAGTGTGTGAGGCAGAGTAAACTCTTCATCTATTTTGATCCTTTAGTCCTTTTAAACCTGCACTAATGGCTTTGTAAGCATATTTTGAAAGACTGCAGATACGGAGTTGGAACCTACACTGACACATTTATAAAAGTGCTGTTTAATGAGGAAGGATAAACCAGAAAAAAGCACAGAATGAATTCTAATCGCCAGTGCAGATAGTGACAGAAGTGCTTCACCTTTCATTTTTTTATTTCGCAAAACAGCACTCCCTTAAAACTATGCGTATACAACTTTTGACTTTTAATACAATCAGAATACTGTTAGACACCACTGTATGTAAATGGAGTAGAGAGATGAAGGTAACCTAAGTACAACGGTAACGGCAGAGCTTACCGAATCGACGGAGCCAGTGAAGAGGGATCGATAGATTCGGCATGCTGTAAGAGGCACAACACCAAGCCATGCTAGGGCAACAATTGTGTAATGAAACCAGTATTTAACAGCTGTGACAACACTTCCTAGGAGACCGCCGATCACATCTTTAATTGGTAGACGCCGAGGCATATCCGGCGAGTATATTGGAGTGAAAGAAAATCTGAATCAAATAAGATCAGGTATTTAATTAATTAAAAACAAAGCCTCAGAACTAGAGAGTATAGATAAAAATATAACTAAGGATATGAAGCACAGGAGAAAAAATGGGTCAGTTGCGCTGGTCTCAGAATCTTGTTTTGATGCTTGATTCTTGTAGATTAGCTAAAAATAATAAGATCCTCCCAAACCACAACTTTTTCTAAGTTCAATATTAACCAAGGTATTGCCCTCTGAAAAGTCAGGTTTTGTAGTCATCCACCGCGGTAGTGACACCCTTGGTTTCTTCCACCTTGCTTTCATCCAAGTTTAAAGTTGAATAACCAGTGCGTCACTGCTGATGAAAGCAAGGTGGAAGAAACCACGGGTGTCACTACCACAGTGGATGACATCAAAAACCCCGACTTTTCAAAGGGCAATAGCTCTGTTAATATTAAATGTAAAAAGTTGCTGTTTGGACACAGCTTATTATTTTTAAATAATCTACAAGGATCAAGCATCAAAAAACGATTATGTGACCAACGAAACTGACCCATTGATTGGCTGTTGTTTGGTGTTCTCCACCTCTGGATTGACTTTTTTGAAGGTCTTTAGCTCATGTAATGTTTCTTAGCTGATGAAGTACCCATTAAACATTAATCACTTGATTGTATTTTAACATTCTAACACACGAACTCACTCTTTTTTTTCTATTCTTCTGTTTGAATCTAATCAAATATTGGGAGCTACTCCCGGGAACAAATCCATTGTTTCACTGCTGTACTTCTCGATTCCAAAACGCAAATTCTCACCATTTAGGTATCAACAGACCATCTAAAATCCCTTAACCAAAAAGAAAAATTACTGCAACTCTTTGTCTGCTGGCTTATGTGCAAGATCCTGAAAATAATACATTTGTGTTGCTCACCTGTAGCCACAAAGCTCGCAATATTCCTTGCGAGAGTAGCGCATCCATTGTAGAAGACATTCTTGATGGATCCACTTGATACTTCCTGTGCAGATACATGGATGGAATAATGGTCTGTCAGCTGCTCCCTCACAACGGCACACGCGACAAATGTGTCCATCTTCCATCCCTGCTGGCGGAGCAGTCTCCAAAAAACAAATTAACACAATCAAAAAAATAAAATCAACGGAGGATAGATTTGTTAAAATCGAACAGCAATAGGATTCAAAAAATTGAACCTCTTATTTTACTCTGGTTTGCGGCTGACTAACATGAAGTACCTCTTGAATTTAAGAAATTTTTCTACGCAATTTTGCTCCAAAGCAGGAGTAGATGGAAAACCATTGGTCAATGTATGGAATGATTTTGGACTGGTTAGTCAAAAAAAAAAAAAAAAAAAAAAAAAATGGGCCCGAATTCCTGATTAATTTTCCGGTCCCAGCCTGTCTTTGCTCCAAAGCAGCTTGCAGATGCACTTACATACAAATTAACATTCAAAATTTTTGAAAGCGAGTAATTTTCCACGAGCAAAACGGGCTCAGTTTTATAGGATTTATTTAGTTATTTTCAGGAATTTCCTCTGCACATTGAAGCAATTTTGTAGAAAGGTATTAAAAAACCAATAAGCTTCTTTTACAGGTACTTTCTTAAGAAATGCTGGGGTTGCAAAACTTCCTGTTAGCTCGTAAGAGAAGGAGAAATGTACTAATTGTTTGTAAAAGTCATTGCTGATCTGGAAAAAAAGCAGGGGGTAAAAGAAGTTATGAAAAATTGGTACCATTTGAAGACTAGAGTATAAAATCTTCCTACACCCAACTTTACCTTTTATCCTATCAGTGCGACAGGTTCAATAGTTTGCATTCATCTACTTAATATCTATGGTTTGTTTACAAAGGATTCAAGATGAATATTGATAGTACATTTTGATGATGGGAATTTTAAAAAAATCAGTTCTAATGAGAAACCAAAAGGAGATAAGCACAAAAGAAATTGATGAATATCTGAGTTGAGCCAAATACACCCAGTTCAACAGTTCATTCAGCTTTTCTTCCAACTTCATTGGATGAAAATTTTTACATACTTAAAATAGGTAAAAATTTCCATTCAATGAAGTCCAGGGAAGAGTTTGATTGAAAACTAAACCGTAAGAACTGGGCTTAGCTAATCTCTGAAAGTGAGGATGAGAGTGAGAAAAAGGTACACAAATGCAAAGCATATATGAAAACGAGTGGCAAAATATTCTTGAACACAACTTCCCGAGAGATGATAAGAAATGTAAACAACAAGATAAACTTTTCCAAAGGTCCTGATCTATCTAGAATACTATACTGCCCTCCTAGGTAGTGATGGTCCAAACGTAAATATGGTGTATCAAGCTCTGTAAGGGCAACATGGTTTAAATCCAGAAAACAGGAGAAAATTTACTGTTGCCTGTGCATGAGGATTACAGGTTAATTTATAAATTTCGGAGAATGAAATAGAAAAGAAACATGGAACCAAAATATGAAAAAAAAATTTTTTCCCAAAAAGGAAACACCTCAGAGGAGGAGGTAATTAAGAGCATGATTATGTATAATCATTCTTGCTAAAAACAGATGTACATGTACCTGCGTAGCGACTTAGTGCCGCGAGTCCTGTTCCAATAATGCAATAGAACTTTGACTGCCTGATGAAATGTAACACAGACAACAACAGCGATCGATAAAGGAAATTATCAGGTATGCGGGTGAAAACTTACAGGATGAACAAAGAAGAATATTCATGAGGTAGCATGAGCATGCAAGAGAGGAAATTAACTACAGTAGTTGATGTAACCTCCCGAATACAGAGTTCGTACATTCAGAAATGGCTAAGTATGAGACTTTCCAGCTACGGGTAATTTGGCCATCTTAAATCGACTTAAAAACGAAAAAAGAGCATTTCTGACAAATTGCAATCGGTATCAGGTGAGGAGGCTCGAAGGAGGTGGTAAAGAAGTTGGATGTAGGTGTCTTAGAGAGCATATTGGAACACTGGGCTCCATACAGCAGTAGTTCTATACTCATTGATAGAAGCAAGAACCAATGCTGAGGAAAGTGAATATTTAAGCGATAAGAAAGAAAAGGAAAGAGTAAAATATTTCAATTATGAAATTAACGAGCAATACATACGACTCAACTTACTTATCTTATCGCGAAACGCCAATGGTTCCGAGTTGTTTTCACTTTACGAGGGGGAGAAACAGCACTCAGCAAAGCTTGACATTGCACTCGCGTTCGTCACGAAAACTAACATGAGCGGTAGAGACAAGTTTCATGGTAATTACATCCTGTAAAATAGGTATTACTTCGTCACAAGAAGATTAGAAACTAATGCGATGAATTCGATCGCGAATTACAAGATTGACAATGGCACAAAAGGAATAAAATGTTGTCAGCGAACAGTGACGTAAATAAACCTGCAAGATTCGTTGGTCACCAAACTTAGCTCCGGAGATGATTGCTGAGCAACGGTGAGAAACACAATCCTCTTGAAGCGCGGTCATTTAAATTTTAAGCGCCATTTTTAATTTGACGGCACTCCCTCGTGACGCCCGTCTGTCATGACAGGTATTTCAAAATCTTCACTAAAAATGTCTTTTTCAGCGATTAAGCTACATGATCATTGTAATTGAAAATTTTAGTAAGGGGCCACTCTTAAAAATCTATTTAAAAATACGTAACGCTAAAGTTCGGATATTACGCCTCCCCCCCCTCCCTCATAGCACTTTTCTGAAAACTAAATGAACCGCAGAAAGGAATCAAGCCACATCACCTATTACCAAATTTACCGGGCGATTTAATTTTTTACAAGAGCACGTTTGTGCGGATTCCTTGGAAAATGTTAAGGAATTTGCTTCGTATTATGGAGAAGATTCACTGAAATTTTCCCAAAAATCCATACAACCGCTTGCATGTAAAACATTGCCCAATTGGCAATAGTTGAAAGGGAATGGTTCATTTCTACTTAACACGGTCCAAATGACGTAACGCACTTCTCAGCCATCCCTCCGTTTCGAAGGTTACGCACTTCAGGAGCAGCCCCACACTTGAAAAATGTTAAATTATTCTGAACATCCCCCAAAATTGAGGCAAGTTCGGCCATACAATTATCACTTCACTAAAAGAAAACTTAGTTTAATTTAACGCGATGTTTAAGTGCACTAAGGGGCTATGCCCCATGACCGCCTCGGGGTCCAATTCCCTGAGGCACTTCTCGCCATCACACCTCAGGCGCTGTGTGTTCCGCATTACTCTCATGATTTTGTATCATGGAGTATGATTAGATCTCCACCGAATATGATGCAACTCAGTTACTTTCAGCAAATTTTCAACAGAAAGGAAAAAAAGAATTTCGCTGTGGGAAGATTTGTAGTTATTCCTTTTGAAATTGCAGGAATGAAAATTGGACATGCTGACAATCAGCTTAATCTAGTTCTAGTTAGTGGTCCATGTTTGGTACTTGGAAATTATTGTCACGGTAATAACTGGCCACATTACAGATCCACTTATCTAGTTGAGTGAGCTTAGGTCACTGAATTTTTGGCATTTGTGTTGCATTTTTACTTTACTCCGACCGAACTGTTGGACCTCAAAATAAAGTAGATTCTTGAAACGCCAATCACATATTTGATTGAGGAGAATGAAAAGAAAATGTATTTTAATTCCTTAAATTTTGATGAAGAGCATTTCTTTGTATTTTCCTCTTTTTCTAGGTCTTGCATACACCTCAGGCTAGGCAAAGAGCTACTGATAGACTAACAGTGTTTCAAAAGGAGTAGGTAAAAAAGATGTCCATGCAGTTTCTAGAGAGAGAAGTTAACGCAAATATTGTGTCTTGACCTGCATGAAGACTTCTGCGAGGCTCCATCAGTCTCCAAGAAATGAAAATTATTTCAAATTCTAGATTCCGGTTTGGTTGATTGATGATTAAAACTTACTGTAAAATAAAAAGTTAAACCAAAGAGAGAGTGGTTCATGCAAAAATCCTCTGAAACTGGATTAATAAAAACATCAAAACAAGGGTAAAAAGTTCTTGACGTTTCTGGATTGCTTGAAATTTCCTGATTCTTAGGATTTTATTTGATTTTTTCAAAAATAGAGTTTTAATTGTTTCAATCACATCATTTAAGAGAGAAAAATAAAAAGAACTATATTTTAAAAAATACGAAAGCTTTTATTGACCACTTTATAAAATGACTAAATGATACTTACAATGAATATTTACAAATCAAACAATCAAAGTTAAAAATTTTCAATTTTGCATTGAGCACCTCATAATTTTGAAAATAAATTCCGAGTAGTAGTTCTACACATCATAACTTGTTCAATTGGAGCTTAATTTGTTGTTTGTATCCTTGATAAAGGGACCAATGACAGCCCATGTTTTCAGCAGAGTTATGTTTTCTTCTACTGCTGCTGAGACGGAGATTTACATATATATTCATAGAAAAAAAAGGCTGAATAAATTAAAAAGTATAATTATAGGTTCTTCCCTCAAACAAACTCCTCAAAAGTTTTGAATGTAGTAAGCACATTTGAAGTGTCTGAGTTAAAGAATCAATGAAAGTCAGAACAGATGTTATAACTCGAATCATCCACAAATAAAAAAATCGGAGTAAAACGTAATGGCATTTAACTGTTGGCATCTGTCTTTTTCAACTTTGGAGCAAAGAAAAAACAAACCTATGAATGCAATTTTAACCTAATGTTGGCTGACACTTGGAGCATATCTATCAAAATTGTTGAGGTAAATCACACATATAAAGTGAACAGCGATATCAACTACCTCAACAGCAAATAAATAAAAAATATACGTTCAAAATTATGTAAGACGTACACCATGGCTGATGGCACTATTGCATGTATTCTATGAGAAAAATTTATGACTAAGTTTTTCTAGAGTACAATAAATTGTCTTCTGTCAACCATGGTGTAAATGTTTCATGATTTTTACATAAATATTGTCAAGATGTTGGTAACATTGATGTCCTTTGCCTTGGATTTAGGACAAACATACAACAAAATCCTGTCAAATAACACATACTCTGTCCAACTTCATAGCTATCCAATTTTGATGTACACAAGAATGTCATAGGATCTCCTTAAACTGAGTAAATTTCAAACATTTCAATGAAAGGGGAAGCAAAGAGAGAAAGTCACCTTGAAAAACAAGGGGGGACAGATGCAACAGAAGGACTGATGAGTTTGGCCCTTGGGTCTAAAACAAACAACATTTCGCAAAAAGATTTGCAAAAATGACAAATAATGAACATCAGACTATCCATTAGGTTAATGAAATCCCTTAAAATTAGACTTACAGTGTGCGCATCAAAACTTCACAAATAATCTCTTAGAGAACTTGAGCACCCATTGTTTATTCAATGTATGTACCACACCTACACTGGAAAGGTCTTTCTAAAATTAGAAAACAATATTCTTACAGATGTCACAGATTGACAACTATGATGTGTAAGTACCATTGAAAAGATATTATGTAGTTCTTTCCACACTTTGAAAAAGGTTTCACTTTAGTAATCGATCAAATTAAATTAATATTGAGAATTATTGATAACAAAATAAATATGTTGAAATCAATTACATTCCACGAGTATCCTAATAAAGGCACAAGGCAAATAGAGCAATAGTGCTATTTAAGGATGAAATAACAATTCAGCTATACGAAAGGATGATTTTAAAAGAAATGGAGGAATGCAACAAAAAATTTTAGAAAGAGATTCGAAGATTAATTATTGCTCATGAGGGTGAGTATTCGCGATGTTTTCTGCAATGCACAATGCAAAAAAAAAACTTAAAAATGCTGGAATATTAGCATTTTTTTACATTAGTTAGATGATTTTTAAACACATTTTCTTTCTTTTCTTAGGGAAGATTTACAATAAAAGGAATGGAAGATTAGAGGAGACTCCCTCCAGAAAATTTGGTAAAAATGAATGACCTTTGAGAAAAGTAACCCTAATACAAGAAGAAAATGATTATTAAAAAGTAATTGGATGGTAACTATTGAAGAGAGAGCAACCCTGAATATTTTGAATAAGACAGTGAAAGGTATCTGATATGAATTCTAGACTTTATTTAAGTACAGATAATTTTTAAAAGGAGTCCTGGCAATGACCCAGTAGACAGGGTACAGATTAAATACTTATGAGAATTCACTTCGGGGTAACAAGCTATTCCATTTTACCTACACCATTCTATTTTAAATTCATACACAAAGTTTGAAGAAAAAGCATATCGATAGTGAAACTGAAGAAATAGGTACCTATCTTAGTTTGCAGTGTTGCAGACTTCTTGTCATACAATATTTTTTCATCAGAAACTACTAAAGGAATTGGTTGAGAATTTTGGTGATTTTTCTTCTTTATAGGAAGAATACTCTGTGAAAATTTCAAGCCATGATGTTGACTCTTTTTAGAAAATAAAATAGGAGCTGAGCTTTTGAAACACTGCAACCGAGCTACACATTTCTTCAGTTTCATCGTCGATATGATACTGCTACCTTCCATCATACTTCACTGGAGCAATGGCTGGCCGTTGGCTCCACGCTAAAAACTTGGCACATCTAATGGAAAACAATTTTTTCTCTTTGAATTTCTGACTGGTTTACAAAACACCCAGTAAGTTATTGTATGAACACACTCCTACCCAAAATAAGCAATATAATAATAGCAGAGAACATGGGTATAGAGGCTGGAAAAACGATTAAATTGATCAATATTCATTGTGATATTCTAAACATGCATGAATCGAAGGACGCTTATCAGGCCATTCATTTTGAAATTGCTAGGATGTGTTCTTTCATTATTAATAAAATAAAAATGATTATTATGTATACGGAAAATAATCAATACTTTCTTTCAAATACTGCTATCGGTTAAAATACTCAACGGCAAAATGTTGGCTAAAGTCTCCTCTTTCCTTGAAAAACTGATGGCTGGGAAATTATTAAGGAAACAAAATGAATAAAACCATTAGTTACGTCATGATCGAAGAAAATGGAGGGGGGGGGGAGTGTTGATGCATGAAGAGAGTTGAACAAAGAACTAAAATTTGGAATGAAGTTACCCCAAGAAGATAACAGTCATATTTGGATGAGTCACGCCTGGAAAAAACTGATCATCTTTTGAACAATCCATAATCCATCATTCATGAGCTGTGACCCACAACCTCTTTTTCTTACATTTTTCTTTAGGGACTGTAGCAGCTCTTTCCTGATTCTTCCTTTTAAGGACTTGCTCCTTTTCAACATCATTAACCTATCGACAAATTGATGAAACGGAAAAAAAACAATGAATATGGCAGTATACAAATGCCTCTGTTGACAAGTTTCGATGTACAGATTCTGCGGATAATTTCTAGTGAGGAAAAATAAAATAAAATTGTTTTTTGTTTAAATGAATGAATTTCACTTCAGAAAACGCATTTAAAAGTGAGAATATGCAGAGTTTTCCTGTTTCTGACCTTCACTGCTGAGTCAAAAAATGAGAGGAAAACTTCTCAAAGGGACACTATTTTGCGGCATGTTCTTGCTAATGTCAAAAATTATATCGAGATACTAACAAAACCAGATCTCTGCTTTCTTTATACTTTTAACTTTCAATTGAAAGATTTATTGTCATTGGACTGGCTATTTATAGATATAAGCAAAACATCATCAATTTTTTTAATGTTCGGAACTTATTTAAAATTACAAGATCTGCTAGATATAATATTGTTTATCCCAAACAGAAATGATAACGAAACATTATGGTTTGATTATTGCAAGTTCTCAAATTGCAAATCACTGCGATATTATTAACATCGAAAAATACCATACATTGTAATTTACTTGGATAAAACTACAATATTGGTGATACCAATTTTTAGCAATAATATCCATGAAATACAGCAATAAATTGAAATTTTATTGATAATGGAAATAGCAATATTATTAAAATGAAACCGGGTGAAATATTTGAAATGTTGATGAGCCAAGCAATTTTAATGGAATAAGAAGCCAGTAAAATTAAAACTTTACTTCTAGGAATAGGACCTTTTCCATTACAGAATGCTACTCGGGATCAATCGAATTGATGAGGTGAAAGAAGGCAGTGGGAACAGGATTTCATTTTACCTATGAATTTTATTGATTTTAGACAAAACAGGCCTTTCATTTTCTTGTGTCGGTCTAGAATTATACTTATCATAGCTTAGAAAATACACTGTAATCTTCACTTATATAGCTCAAAACTCCTTTAATAAGTAGCTGGAGAGCTTCACTATTGTGCTAAGGAAGAGGGCTGTAAAAACCTTCAGATGTCACCATATTTCAAATTTAAACCAAATTTACTGGGGAAATCGAAAATATTTTTCATCAAATTTTTCGAATAATTATGTTTGCAAATTAATCTAAAATGTCTGAGAATTCCATAGCAAATGTGCATAATTTTCCTCAAAACTACATGTTTTATCCTAGGAAATTTGCTAACTCTTGAATATTTATACAACATTCTTCCTTAGAACGGTAGTTCAGGTATTGAAAGTTGTTCATTGCTTTTAGATTGAGTATTAACATAAAATACAAATTGATAAACCAAGAAATACGATGTGTAAATATTATTTGATTTAGTTGTAGGAAAAAAAAAAAAATCCGCCATTATACAATTGGTACCATTGAAACATCAATAAGTAATGCCATTACTGAATGCACTTATAACCATTTCCGGAACAGAGCCTGGGTACAGATGAGTATAAAATGGGTCTTCAAAAAAATCATTTGAAATAAGTTCAGTAAAATTTTATATGAACCAGGTCTGCTAGTCTTTTTTGTTCTACTGTTTTTATGGAGTCCAATGTTTAGAATATTAAAAAAAACATATGGTAAAATTTAAATGAAAAAAAATTAGAATTGAAAATTACAAATCATATGGTCAAACTGTTCAATTGTTAGGACTGCGAATGGTAGTAATGGGTCATTAGATAAGGTATGGATTGGAAAACTGGGCACTTTATTTTCTCTTCAAAGTTTCACAAAGAAAATGAATCGCACAAAGGGGGTGTAGAAATCAACTCTTAGACAAGATATAAATGTTTAAAAATAACAATGGCCAAATGGCAATAATACAGATGTCATTTGTATAATCTAACTCCCATTTAATCTGCGTTAAAAATACTTGTTGATATCATGTTCAGGAGTTGATTTCCAAACTTTCCGTTGAATGAATTGTTTTGTATGTTAGACTTGGAGGAGGAAACATGTGATGGTTTTCCCTAGTTCAGACCTTACTTAGAGACCCATTCTGGGTCAATGCACAAAAAATAATGCTCATAGATAATTAATGAAAAATGTGTAACTCAAAAATTAAAATCAAAATTTCAGTGAATAGAGTCCAGAAAAAAATTAAACCTTCACATTCTGATTCAATTCAGATCCTTCCAGCCACATTTACGGATTAAACAAAGCAGAGCATTACGACTGCACAACGAGAAAGAGGGTGAAATAGAGATCATTTTGCCTTCATTATTAACAGAGAAATTAGGTGTCTAAAAATTGAGCTGAAACAATACTACTGGAGCTGACGGCCTAGCCCTTAAAAATTAAACTTATATGAACAAAATATCCAAGGGCATAAAAATGATAATAGTTACAAAACAATATGCTAAGAAAATACTACAAATATTTACATTTCACAACACTTGAAGGCAGAGAAAAAGTATTACAATCAAGTTCTGCAGATATCATTCCCTACACAGACTTCCTAAAAAGTTAGAACTGAAAAACTGTGGAAAACTTGAATAAACGTATAATAAGATCTGATAAAGATATTGCAATTTTCCTGTCAAATTCAACTTTTTTGAACAGCAACTGATCATAATTATTGATTCACAAAATTTTTTGAGAAAAATGTATGCATTTTTATCAGGTGTTATTTTTTTTTTTTTTAAATGGAACATGCAGGGAAATTTTTAAATACCTCCGTTAACAGAAGTCTTCCTACTTTTGGCATCAATGTATTTAATTGCATGAATTTCCTGGTATCAGTGCTAAAAGCATCTTTCCTTTATGAAAATTAAAGGGTAAATAACGAAAGGCATGATTTAAAAGGAACTTCATCCGCTGCTCTCGTTTCAACTTCAGAGGCCACGAAACTGTTGAATGACGGAGAGAAATCACGGAACTTCAACTCTCCGCTTGAATTCATATGCAAGACTTGATTGTAACTACTTAGGAACAATAGTCAAATACAGTTGGATAAGTCAAAATATAAAAATTTGAATACTTAGGTACCTACAAAACACTAAAAAATCCACCTAAAACAAGTTAACTACATCATTACATGATCAGGTTTAATCTACAAAGTAAAAAGAAAAAGAACAAGAAAAAAAAACTAGAGCAATCAATCGACAAAGGAGCTAGAAAGTTTTTCATCACAAAATTCAGAGAAAAAATAAGTTATTCAAACTTAACAAAAACTATGTAACAAACACGCACTTGTCATAAAATAAAGGAAAATGATGTACAGATATGTTACAAAATTTCAACAGATGTAAATTACACAATTTTTTTAGAAAAACTTTCTTCAGTAAGAGCTCCAATGTTTCAATGATCATCTTTCAATCTTAGATGGTGGCAATACAACTACTATCACAGCGCCACACTATCACGAAAAGGTATCACTGGGAAGTAGTGGCTCAGAAAAACTTTTCAAATCTTTCAGTGCTTCAAGATTTTTAACATTCTAAAGATGCTCTGAAATGAATAACCCGGTGGAGCTGAGAATTTCACCAGCTAATCTTCGTAGTTAAAAAAACTAAGGCAAACTAGTTGTGACAAGACGATGATTTAATCATTGCATGTCACTATCTGAAATTTTTTTCCAAAATTATTTCTTTTGATGCAATGGTTTCAACATTATTATCATTTTACCTTCTGCATATATTATGCATTGAAACGTTCCTTCAAAAGAAAATTGTAGAGCTCCAAACGAGATCGACATCAATGGAACATTAGAATGAGCTTTTCAGCTAAAGCATAGCATTCTACTGAGGTGAGTGTGTGCTCCTCTTTATATGAGATGCAAAATAAAAATGCCGAGCATTTGATTCATTTTGGAACGGCATTTTTGACATTGATACATGGCATTGACAAAGGTTTGGATACTTTGAATGAGAAGTAAAATTTCGACTTAAGACACGATTTAAGCTCCTGTGGGTCACCCAATTCAATGCAAATGATACAAGAATGTGACTGAACAAATTTAATACTTCTATGTTTGTATCAGAATAAACTATTTTAGGAAGCTAACGAATTTCACTTCTGTTTATCTCATACAAACAAATAAAAAAATAAATAAGTTACTCGTAGGAAACAAAATTAACCTCTGAATACAATTGTAAACGCTTAAAAAAGTGGAAATATGAACTTTTGGTCTAAAAATAAGATTTAAGTATCACAATCAAGTCAGTAAAATTTTTTGGTTGACGTTTCATCTGAAATGAATAACCAATTGTTTGAAGAACGCTAATATAGGCTCTCATCTTGACTTTCAACCTCCATGTCACTGAGGAGATTAGCTTTCTCTTCCTTTGACTTTCGGTGAATGACTGATGACTTGGCATTGCGGAAGTCAGGTTCAAAGCAGGGCTGAAACAAAACAAACTTCGGTTACAAAAATTAAATTCAATAAAACTTTTGCTAGGCTCCTATTGCTAACTAAATTGCGGATATTTGCCTGAAATTTAGACTTGTGTCTTTCTAGAGGAGAATAAGGATTAAAAATAATTTTTGTTCCAAACTGTACAACCATGAAGAAAAGATTTTTTCAAGGGAGAAAAAAGCAGGTCTACCATTTTTGATTTTAGACTATACCATTGAGTCACATTTTTGAAGGGACTTCTCTCAATGATAGTAATATAAAAATGTGTGAAAGTAACAGAGGACTTAGCTTGCCTGTTAATACTTTTGAATGATGCACAGAGAACATTTTGCTTGGCTAACACATTAATCCTATGTAAAGTAAGATACTGAAAAAACTGCGAGAAAAAAGATAAAATAATGTGAAACGGAATATTTGAATTTTGTAAGTGCGTTAGAGGGACCTAAACTGTCAAGAGCACTAAAATTGAGAGCAAATTTTACACCTACATACTAGTTTCTTTCTTGGTAAAAATTTGCTGTACAATTTTAGAGTTTTTTGCAGTTGACCCAGAAAGCATCTAAATTGATTTCCAAAGTTTCAGTCTTGCTCGACACATCATTTGATTTTTGTTGGACATGAACGAAATTCTCATAAACATACATCCTCCAGGCGGGGGAAAATCAGGAAATGTAAAAAAACAGTCGGTCAAATATCAGCAAAAAAGCATCCCAAGACAAGCAGTTAAAAATAGAAAAGAGGCACATAATAGAAACTGACTGAGCAGATCATGCTGAAAAATCAATTTTTCAATACATAAAAATACATTATACTGATGTATATTAATTGTGAAACTAGAAATATACATGCCTAGATTTTAATGCTCCTAAAGTTCACCTCTTCCTCAATTCGTTTTTTTAAAATAAAGTAAATAACTACATGGGTAATGTTTTGGAGCGATTTTTAGAAAATACTTTGAAAAGACTCGGCCGATTTCAGCGGTCGGCTGGTGCTCAAATTTTTAACCTTTAGCAGCAATGACGTTGGATTTCCCTTCAATTTTATGTTATTTCACCAAGATACAAAACGTCATTATTTTTCATAAGGGCTAAAAGTTTGGACACCATTTAACTACCAACCATTTGGAAATCAGTGGGAACAAACAGAGGCAGCTTTCTGCATTGCCTTAAAAATGGGGGCTGCAATGTAGGCAGTAATCGATGTTACGGTTCATGTTTTCTTTTTGCGACTGATATTACTTTTTCATTAAGAAAATAAATTATTTCCAGCACCAACATGCATCTACAAAAATTGAAATTTGAACAGCCAGGCTTTTTTGCTCATGCTCAATCTCTGAAGTCAACATTTTTCCTAACTCTGCTATCGTCCGGTCGGTTTGAGGTTCACGCAAAACATGTTGACTTTAGAGACTTATGAAACAGGTTTCTTTCCTCTTTTCTCAGCGCAATCATAAGACAGCTAAAAAGGTAAAGTTTTAGCAAAGAAAATGTTACCCAGAAAACATTTGACATCCTGGAGGGGAGAAAAGGAATGAACAAGAACATGAGGGAGATACAAGAAGTAGAGAGTAGAGCTGAATTGGCATGGTAAAAGGGCCATTCATAAAATTCGCAACTTTAAATTTCGAATTTTCCGATACACTTCCTGCTCCTCGAAACACTTATGGGCTATGGCATAAAGCTCTACTCAACCTCTCCCCCCTCTTCACCAACAGCGTTACGCATTTTATGAGCGACCCCTTGCATCACTCATCAAGAGGTGGTGCTTGATATGGGTGAGCCAAAAAGCTAAGTAAGGAGCCAATTTGCAATGAGGTAAATACCATGAGCTGATTCAATTGCACAAATGCTTTAGCATGTACTTTACTAATCGTAATTAAAAGTCTAACCATCTTGAATGTTTGGTTGTTTTAGAAGGATGATAGAGTGTTTTTGGTAGAATATTTGAAAAAAAAAGTTGAAAAAATGAGAATTAAGTAAGTCATGAATACTAAGAATTCAGCTCAGCTCCTTGATTTTTAAGATTTATAATGCTCCAAAAGGAATACAGGAATGACCAAAAAATTTCGAGAAAATATTTAGCAAAATAACCAGGGCTTTCAGACTACTTACTCAAGAGGAAATTATAACAAATACTTTTTCCTAGATTTTAATGCAAGATTTTTCAAGAAGCTACAGAATGAGTTTACATTTATCGTTCTCCTGAAAAAAGTACCAAAACTGACATTAGCTATGATTCCTTGATGCCAAAATATTCCTGATTTTCTAGAAAGTGATGCATGGGGAATGGAAAAGACACGAAGAGCAACATTAAAAAGTTAAGACAGCAATGAAGAGAGATATGGAAGAAGAGAGAAATAAAAGAGAAAAGAGAATAAAATTAGCATTGCAGGAATAATAATAGTACCAAAACTCGCCTATCAGCAAACAGTCGAAATGCTGTTGCAAAGACATCAGCAATAGGACTGATAGCGTTGAATTGAGAGAGTGGATGGGTAGAATATAATCACTAGGCTCTCACCAGGCGTCTGACAGCATTTTACACTTGCGCCGACTTAAAATTCCTGAGCTCTGGTAAAAGAAACGGGAATAAAAAAATAGAGTCCCAAAGGGAGAACCATCACCTTCATGATATAATTGGCAAATATTTTTAAACTTTTGAAGGTAATAAAAATCAATTCAGCTCTGAGAGTGGGTACATATTACTCTCCTTCCTCAACTAGTTTTCTTTTAAGACTTAAATATTAACTATACATAGCATACCAATCAATAAGAAAAAGAAACCAAAGAAATAATAAAATATTTATAAATTGCCAAACTTATCCATAAAATTCTTAAAGTGTTTGTCAAATTCATCCTTAAACTTATGAGTGGCAAGAAATTAGAAGGTGCGAAGCTCGACTTTTTAAATTTGTAGAAAACCCGGCTTGTAATCAGATATGTGTAATTTTTATTTTCATTTCCTTCAAGAAAATCGAGTCGAACTACCAGGGCACACCAAACACAGATTTCTTTTTTGCATGGCATTAACAGTATATCAAAGAAAAAACCTCTAAGGCAAGTTTCTCAAAACTCTTTCAGCTACTGACCTTATTTCCCGCGACCACCCAAATTACAGAATACTTGGATTTCAGAGAAAAAAATTCAACACCATAGCTGATCAGACAAGAAAATTTTAGTCCAGACAAGTTACTTTGATTATGATCAACAATGAGGTTCGAAGGGGGAAAATAGTATAAAAATGTACAAAGAAGCTTTGACGGCTCTAATAAAACAAAATGCTTTCTAACTACAAGCAGCCATGATCTCGTGTCTTCAATGAAATGTAACCTCTATTAACAGTATATGAACAAGGCACTAACAGAATTCAGTCTGCACGGTACGTGATGGTCCCTTAGGCTTAGTCTTTTGGACCATGAGTTCCCATGTATTGATGAAGTGACTTGTGATACCATGATCATGTTGTGTGCAGTTAAACTTACTTGATTTTAGAATAATAAAGTGATCTTTTCTCTTATTTACGGTCAATTAGGCAAAAAAAAAAAAAAAATAACCTTGAAAAATTTTAATTAATGGGAATCAAACCATGGACAATACTTTTAGCTCGCTATCCATCGAACAAACAAACAAGTAACATGCATGAACTATCTCTGGATCAACTTGCACCTTGTCCTTGTAAATGTTAAAAAAGGTCCATTCATGAATTGTGTCATGCATAGTGGAGAGGAAAGGAGACGTTTTCGGCCAATACGGCAAAAAGGAGAAAGAGGAGACGGAACTGCTGAATATTATGCGAACATCTTGACTGGCGCATCCCTAGAATTTCAGATGAATTTATTTTTTGTGTTGAGAGTGCTGACTCTTCATTTTAAATTTGGCTTACTCACAGAGAGGGAGTGAGATGGTTCACTTCTTCTCATTGAAGTTTCATCTTGGCTTGAAAAATACTGTTTCCGATCACTTTCTGAGTAATGTTCGACTCTTTTTGTTTCTTATCATTTTTCAGGAGCTAATTACTCCTGATGAATCTCAAGATAGACAACTACATCACCTCACCAAAACCAACACATTATATTCCCTGCGCAAGGCTGGATTTAATCTGACTCTTGGTCTTTTGAACACTTCCATCCTTGGATTAGACGTAACACTCTTTTACTCCTCTCAGTATTTTCTTATAGTGACCTTTTACAACCTTGAGCTATACCTCTATCCTCTTGTGAGATACAGTTTGTGCTGTTTTATTCCATGGGTATTTTCAGTTCGCATGAAAATTATCAGTTTGCTCCACCTTTTGAAAGACTAGTCTCTTATAGTATCACCTGGAGAAAGCGCAAATCCTTGGAATGCGACACTGGTTTTACAGATTATTTCCAAAGAATAGGAGAGAGGAGGTAGAGAGGTAAGATAAAGTGGGACTGATGGGAGGGAGGCTCCTATTGGTGGAGTGTGGATGTTCAAGATGTTGGAGATACAGAGAGACCTAAAAATCTAAATTCTTCTGTGATATAATCAATGGTTATTGACTTCTGCTATGTAACTACTCTCCCTTAACTATGGATAACATTCAATCTGGTCATAAAATTTCTGCAGGCACTATGGACTAGAATGAAAAAAATAACACTTCACAAAAGGACTGGAATGAGTGAGTTCTACATACGTATTAGTTGATAAAATAGAGGAACAATAATGAACAAAATGCTTGCTGATAGGTACTTACAGTCTCGCAAATATTCATATTACAGCAATTTTCAATTGTGATTTCACAAGACTCAGAGGGCTGCTGCACTGCAGGCCTGCTTGTCATAGGTGTCACCGCTTTGTTAACGACGTAGCGTTTTTTGACCCTTGGCCTCTTGTTAAGAGAGCAGATTTTTATTGACAGCAGCACGATGACGATCAGCAGCACAGCACAAATTATCCCAAGAGAGGACGTTAAGTACATGTTCAGATTTCTGATTGAGTAGTCACTCAGACTGGCTACCTGTAGTTTGGTACTGTTTTCTAGCATTTCGTACCGTTCACTATTTCTAATTTCATCACAGCTGTAATCAGAAAGATAAACCAAAATCAATAAATAGTGATTAAATTACAACTGCAA
Organism: Bemisia tabaci; assembly: GCF_001854935.1. Taxonomy (NCBI): domain Eukaryota; kingdom Metazoa; phylum Arthropoda; class Insecta; order Hemiptera; family Aleyrodidae; genus Bemisia; species Bemisia tabaci. Next base: position 408,995 of record NW_017562455.1, on the reverse strand, counting down.
TTTACTTAGTTTACAATCTTTGTGCGAGACAATTAATTTAAAATGCGGGGATGAAAAAATGTAAAAAACACAATAGTGCATTTTCCTCAGGAAATAAGAATAAAAGGAGTAAAAATGTATGATCAAACCATTACGTTTCTAATTTATGTGAGGGGCCAAATCCTATGTATGGAGGCAAGTTACTCTAACAACCATCTTCTTGGCATTCAAGGTTTTGTGCCTGCACACTTTTTAAAGCAAATAAGAAAGTTCTTTTCTTTGATTTACACTGGCTACTCTGGCATTTGAAAATTTTCACTCTTAAATTATCATGGAATACAATTAACTTTTTGTTTTATTAAGTAGCCCAGTGCTATGGGTTAAAATGAAATTGTTAACTCACATTATAATAAAAAAAACAAAGTGTTTATTTTTAAGTTGCTGTGAGTTAACAATTTCATTATAACCCATAGCACTGGTTACCTAGGAAAACAAAAAGTTTCAAAAAAGTGCTATTACCATAATGTTGTACTTTAACACTTTAAGAGAAAATAGCTTGATATTGAGTAATGCTAAAAATAAAAGTTTGTCACTTTGTTCAAGATTTGGTCAGATGTTCATTCGCAATTTAGCCAATTGGTTGCATTTTTTGTCTCCTTGGATCTACACCGATTCAGTAAGAATATTGACTTTCAGTAATGCATGCTTTATCGTTGTTAGTATTTCTTAGCGGCAAGCAGTCTACTGCCGCGACCTTACTTCTATCTATTTTGTGGCGAGAGTGGCTGGCTTTGAAAACATTTTTAATGCCCAAGCAGAGATAATGGCACCTGGTATAAAAATTGTATTTTGTCTTGTTTATTTTGCCACCTCACTTCAGTGCTGCTGGTCTCTGAAGCTTCTGACACAAAAATGTACATTACAGCAGACTCGCTCATTTGTATTTTTACATTATATTTACGGTAATTTTCATGTTAGCATGAATAATGTATTAATATTCCAAATAGAGACTAACTTCATCAACTGCCTCAGTGTTAGAAAGAAATTGTTCATAATAAACAAATGACTCAAGATGGTTGTTACATGGATTTTTGCCTCATTATTAATTCAGTGGTATTGATGGATAATCTAATACCCTTAACATGAGTAAAACCGTTTTAAGATGGCAGAAGCTTTCACATACACTTACCTACATGAAGGCGGTGGCAAAGGTAAAACGCCATCGTTTTTATCATCTTTTGCTAAATGCTGATAGTTGTAACCGGCAGCATAATAGTTACAGTAAGCCTTACATAGTTCATCTTGTTGCGCACTTCTCATCTCACATCGTTTCCCAAAAAACCCACTTGGGCATTGGCACTCCGTTTTGTTGACACCAAGTATCACGCATGATCCTCCATTCAAGCAAATGCTATAGCATAAATCAGTTTGGCATCGCAATCCTGTTCGGTTCATTGGACAGGCACAGGAAGGATAACCGTCTTGATCCAGGGAGCACTCCCCAAGAATACAATAGTTGTGACACAGAGAAACTTCACAGCGTTGTCCGCTATATCCTTTCGGACATACACACGTCCCATTGATGTGAAATGAACCATTGTTCAAACAGTAATTCAGTAATTTACTGTCTATAGTTGGATCTTCAATTTTGTTCAGAATGGCCTGTTCTTCAGGGGGCAGCATTATCTGCAAAAGAAAAGAAGAACATGCATTAGCCAGACACAAAGACATAAAAAGTAAAGGAAATTAAAGCACTCCGTTGCTAATTAAATCGACGGATGCGAAAACGTCCGTTGCCCAATACAGGGTTTCATAATTGCGAAGGGTTTCATTTGTCCTACAACACTGATGAATAGGATCGATCTCTTTTGTAAACGTATAATTACACTTAAGGGATTATTTATAAAATTGTTCTACATTCTTAATGTCTTAAACCATCTTGTGGCGTTAAGTTACAACAAAAATGTCCACTCAATTCTGAAACACTGTCTTGGACATCGGACGTTTTTGCATACGTCAATTCAATTTAGAAGAGAGTTTGCTCAATTAACGCAAAGTAGTGTGAAACAAATAATTCAACCAATCAATTTTCAACAGAACTCACAAAACAATACTGTTTTGGAATAATAGAGCTGGAATTAAAATATGAATTGCACACTGGAAATGTGATACAAGTTGCATATTACACGCGAGAGTGTACCAGAGATTGATTATGCTGCTAAATGAGTACCGATACAATTTAATTTCTTATCAAAGGGTCACCAACCACACATACATTAACAAAGACGTGGATAGGTAACATTTAGACTCTATTCAGTCCATGTAATGTTGCTTTGGAAATAATGGCAAACATTTTTAAGAATCAAGGGGTCATATGTGATAGATCTAATGTTGATTTTGGAATGCAATGGACATTTTTGAACGAGTCAAGAGAGACAATGGAGTCTCATTAATTTTGGAATATTGTTTCACTATCCAAAAACAGGTAGGAGAAGTGCACACTAAAATAATAGAGCTATCGCACTTTAAAATCAGTCTGAAAAAGTTGGCAATAGAAGATTTCCTTTCAACTGCATGCTCCGACCCAGCTTTGCTCACAACACTTAGCTTCAGGTCTGCCGATACTAAGTGTAACGAGCACTTGCGGCCTTGAATCATTTTAATTTCGGGTATTTCAAAGCTTCAGCTTGCTTTCAGTGTATTTTCTTCGGGAAATCCACTATTTTTATGAAGTCATTGATCTCTGCACAAAATAGCTTTCTAAGTTATTAAAAGTAAAAAACCTGAAAAAGACAATTCAATCAGTGAGAACGAAAACACACCGACTCGAAAAAATGAAAATAATCAAGATACATACAAAACTACACGGAAGTTAGTCCAAGAAAAAGATTTTTGGTGCCTTGAGGCAAGTACTTAAGGACACTTTAAACGTCCAAGTCGGAGCAGATTCAAGTCACCAAGTTGGTGTGTTTTTGTTCTCACTGATTCAATTATGAGGACTCACCTTCCTTTTTAACTCTAGAAGCACAGAACAACTGTCCTTAGAAATATAATTTAAATCTGTCCGAGAGACCACTCCATTCGGAATTTTATTATTGTACAGCCGAAACTGCTCCGGCTGTAAATCGATATCATTGACAATTGATAAATTTGATCTCCAGATTGCATGGTGAACCCAGTCTGACCAGTAAACAAAGTTAAGATCAATTGCTAATGCGACAGGTTGATGGTGAGAGCCGGTTATCAGAGTTTCTCTGTTCTTCCCATCCAGATCACTTCTTTCTATTTTAAATCCAAAACTCTCTTGCTCATCGCTCCAATAAAGTTTTTGATGGTGCTGATCGACCGTTATTCCGAGCGGTTGCCATAGATCTTCATTGACTATTCTTACATTATTTTGACCATCCAGATCCGAGGATTCAATAGTTGCCAATTTGTGGTTACAGTTGGTCCAATAGAGTTTTCTGTAAAAATGAAGAAAAAAATTATTAAAATTTTGTTGTCTGTTAAACTAAGTCAAATAATTATCTCCTAATCCCACAAATTTGTGAAAAATTTACAACTTCAGACTTCCAGAGAATGGCGTATGAAACATGCATTTCCTTCAACCAGAGTGTACCTCTTGACACACACAGAATATAGTTGGAGGCTCTACCCAGCAAAAAGACACTAGGTATGACAACCACACTCACATATGGAACACCGCTCAGTATTGCTTTGACGAAATGACAAAGAAACCAGAGGGGAAAGGTTCCGATGTGTTCTGACCTTCAGTGTGATAAGCGGAGTCAAAGCAACAGAGTGGGACTTAGCCATTGCCTATTATGCCTCGCATAACATTCATAATTTGTCGGCACTGTGGCTAGCTTAAGTCTGAATAGTTTTTTTTTTGTCTTAGGTATTTCTACCCTCGAAAGGTCCTAAGTAGGATGTTTGACAACCTGTAAAGTGTTTTACAGTCATCATAGTTCAATGCTTGGGTATTTTGGGGAAGCTCGGATAAAGAAATTGACAACCACTTTTAAAAATAAAAAAAGGAACAAGGGTTAGGTAGGTAACAGGAAAAGGAAATATGAGGCAGCTTTCTAGTTGAAAATATTTAAGTTCTCATTGGCTGGTTCAAGATGGTCTAGGGATGTGATTTACAAATGCATTCATTCCCAAACTTACTGGGAAGGATGCCTATATTGTCTTTCCACATCCTTTCCCAGAGGAATTCTCACGTAAAAGAATCTCCTGATGAAAATATTTAAAAATAAGTACCGATATTTACCTATTGCAGCTATCTATTGCTAATCCTTGAGGTACTTGTTCATCTAATTGCAGAATAGTTTCTCCTTCTTGAGGCTGAGCGGTGAAAAGCGACAGTAATTTTAAACGTTGGATGGTGCGACCAACCCCAGTGCTCCAAAATAAGGACAGTGTCACAGCATCAAAAGCAACTCCCTGCACTTCTTTGTCATCATGACGTCCTGAAAGTAGACATCAGAAACTATTCATTAGAAACTGAATTAATAATTAATGATCATTATTGCATGCAACTTGTCTTAAAAAAAGAAACATAATTGAAAGTCATAAGATTTTTTTGAAAAAGCTCCATGGTGTACTTCATTAATTCATGGTTATTTATAGACTTTAACCTAGTTACCTAACATTCAATGGCAAAGGAGCTCAGAGAAAACTTACGTACTGAAGGACTTGGGAAGGAGCTAAAGTAATCTTCTAAAACTCGTTTAAAATCAACTGATACTTACATTGAAAAGGGGGGAGCATATAAAAGGGGGAAAACTATTTTTTCTCTGCCAAGTGAAGTAATATTTGACTAATGGTGGGCTATGTAGGTACACACTCAGTCTCTTCAACTTCAAGTGGCTTTTGTTATGTGTGGGGACTACTACATTACAAAATTAAATCTGAAACTTGAGAGTTCAGGGTTGGAATCTTCTCACATCATACCTACATTGTACCAATTCCAACCTCAACATTTGATTCCTACTTAATTTGAACACAATCGATTTTTTTGAAAACATAATGTCTACATATCCATACGTATATGGGATGTAAATACTACAGCTAGCTGCAGCATGATTGTGAGAGAAAAAATTAAACAGCATTCGATCAACGAACGACACCTTTGGCAAGTCTGAATTTCACATTTGAAAAAATAACTGTTTGACATACCGCCTAATTCTGTTCCTCAGATGTTTGCTAAAATTTGGGAGAAGATATAACAATATTGATACCCTTGATTTCACAAATCATTTTAACTCAATAAGTTTTGTGTGTCGAAATGACCAAGCATGCAGAGAACCGCCGTTGATATTGGTTTGTTGACAAACAGCCCATGCGTGCCCACATCCCGCACGGCGTGCTGCGCATGCGCCATGAACGCTACGCAATTTATGAATGAACGACCCAAAACAGAACGGACCAATTAGAGGCCAAGAATTCGTCATCGTACTCATCGTAGTACTATACGTAGTATTTTGGAGTGGATGTTGCCAGATCGAATGGGCAAATGACAGCGAAAGCTTTTGAAGTCGTAAAACGTTGATATATCCGAGATTTCAATAGGAAATTTGCATTCCATCATCTGACGCGCACAATTAGCACAAAAAGGAATTGAACCCTCGGAAAAGAGCGTCCTTCATCGAAATATGAAAATTCGGTGTTTGACTCTCTTCGATGATGATAGCTCAGCTGAATATTCGGCCTCCACAGACAAGGTTAAACCTAAAGTTACCTAACTATGTCTAGATAAATTATATTGATTAAAAAGATATTAATAAAACAAACTGTAGATAAGTAACATTTTTAAAATTTGGAAAAATCTTATTAACAAAAATTTAAATCTCTATTCAAAACTAAGATTAGATACCCTACCCTATTATCAGATTAATTATAATTAAAGTAGGAAAAGAAATTATTCTAGTAAAAGAGAGGATTGGTTTCCTCACGAACGTTTTAAATTGAACCGATTATTTTCCAAATAACGTAAGCGCCAATCTCCATTTTGGTGGTATAGGAGTTGTTTTTTCTGTTTTCTTTGGTGTAATCAATCTTGTGTCTGATTTCAGAACAGTCTCCTATAAGAGCATACATTTTTTGGAATTCGAAGATTGTCAGCAAAGCGAATAGAGCGGTTTTCATCGTTTTTCTGGCATTCGCACTTTTGGCGCTTACGTGATTTGGAAAATAATCGGCTCGGTATGATTGGAAAACATACAGCAGGGATTTCCTCCAAGGGCTTGTTTGTAGACGCGGGTCGTCTTAATAAACAGGGCCAGATTTAGGGGGTGGCCACATGGGCCGCGGCCCATGGCGGCGAATTTTGCAATTTTTTTAATTGTAGGTATACAAAATCGGATTCAGAAAAAAAACTACAAACGAGATAAGGCAACAAAATCTCTTATTTCCTGAGAGTGTAGTAATTTCTATTTTGTCGTCTTTCGGTGATACAAGAGACAGCGCGGCGCGGCGCAGAGAGCAATGATGACGAGGACTTGAGATAAAAAGAAGCCCTAGGCGCGGCGGTCGGCATGTAACACATACCTAGTAGCGCCTACAAAACTGCGTGAATTCTTCACGCATTGCGTCGAACACAGTGCGGGCAGCAGCGACAGCCTTGAAACGCATAGCGCCTACAAGACTGCATGAATACTTCACGCATTGCGCCAAACACAGTGCAGTCAGCGCGGCACGGAAGCGGAAGTTAAAATTATTAACCCCCATTTAATGTTTGTTCTTTCACAATGTTTTCGTTCATTTCTTATAAATGCAAGGCATTGTCCACACAGAGATAGGTTTACGGAACTTAATTTTTGCGCAAAGTTCCGTGAACTTTAACTAGTAGTGTCGATAGGGCTTTCGCAAAAAATGTGTCCAACACGAGTAAACGCGTCTCATGCACCCATTTCCCTCCGGCACGTTCACTTGATGGTTTTTCACTGATGTCACAAAACGACTGAGAGGGGGACGGCACAATACAGGCGGCAAGTAGGTAAATCCGGCCCTGTTAATAAAGCAGTTAAGTTAAGAAAATGCTGATTCCTATTGAAATCTCGGGTGTAAATCATGTTTGTGAGGAGTAAGTCATTACTTAATTTTTTATAAGCGAATTTAATATTGAACGTGTCAATTTTAGGAGGGAATGGTCGGAAAAAGTGATGATTTTTTTACTTGTCCGCCGCCGGGATTTCATGACTTGTGTTTTGATCAAGTAAACGGATTTGTAGTAGATCTGCAGCGAACCAATTTGCACGAACCAATTCTTGTATTTGACATCGAGCTTGTCAAGTCCTAAAAGGAACCGCATTAAGAAAAATAAAAATAAGAATATATAAATGAAACAAATCAAGAAAAAGAATGAGACTCACTTGACACGATGGGCTGGATTATTTTTGATTCACTACTGTTGTCTAGTTTCAGTCTAAAAATACTGAATTGTGAGTCTTTTGAATCGCTAAAATAAATATGATTATGTAGTGGATCAAAAGTCATAGCCGCCATGTCAGTATACTTTTCTGCTGCTATTCCTAGAAGTTTGCCATCTTTACTAAGAAATTGTAACTGATTGCCTACGGCCACTCCAATATCTGAAACAGAAAAAAAACCCCGAGTAATTTAGTTTCATATCTTAATGAGAGTTTCTTACACCAACTTTAAAAAAAAAAACTTAACAATTAAACGAAAAATTGAATAGACTATATGAATATACTATGCATGAGAAAGTAAACATAAATTGCCGGCGATTGCCAAACTGCCTGCGACATACATAAAAATTTTTGAATTACTAACAATACGTAACTACGACTTTTTTGACAATAAGTATGAGGGGTTGGAAATATCCTAAGCGTTGGGATGAAAGTTGGTTGGTTGGTAAATATATTTAATTAAAGGTACCTTATCAAAACAAAGCCATTAGCACTTTAGAAAGGCAAGGGAAACAACGGGCGTACCTAGCACGAGAGAGATCTACCATCCGTAGTCCCGAACGAGCAACAAAGAGTGGTTCGCCTTCTTTTTAACGGCTAGGCAAAAAATAGATCCTGCCCGTTGACAAAATTCGTAGTCGACGGAGGCTGACCTTCAGTGCGTCACGTTCTTAATTATCAATTAAAAGACTCAATTAAAAAATAAATCTCTGGCACAGTCTAATAAGGCGATTGTCTTTTCATTACCCATTTGTCATCAGGGGCACTTTTTATGGCATGCGGGCTCCGCTGACTTCCCTGAATTTTGAGATTTCTGGTGACTTGAACGCGGAGAGAAAAGCATCATTGTCTTTACAATACTCATAGAGTACTTTATCTACTTTTCTGTCGCAGTTACAATGTTACAATTGTCCTAACAGATAATTATTGTAACTGGGACCAAAAGAATCGTTAGTACAAAAGTAACGAGGTAACTGCGAATGAAAAAGTATGCAGGACCTAAAATTCACTATGAGCATTGTAAGAGCGACAGCTTCTTTTCTCTCCGTGAAATCGTGTCTTTGCTCGTTTCAAGTTCACAGAGAATCATCTTTCCTCGATAGGTAACTTTTTAACGCAGGGAGCAAGCGGAATATGTCTTTCGAATTGTCTCGGATGGTCTGCTCATTTCCAACGCCGGTACTTTTTTTTTATTTTAATTTACATGGGGTTCGTATTTTTGTTTTGAAGTAAGTCACCGTCGTTGACGTCCTCGTATCACTCATTGGTAAAATCACTGGTATCTATGACGTAATTTATGAGGTCACCAGTGAAGTCTCTTGTGGAGTAATCAGTGTTACGCGTGGAGGATATTTTTCAGTTTGAGACGGAGTAGAATTTTTGGCGACTTCGGCGGTCATTTTTTCAGCGAGAATTTGATTTCCCGGAACTGAATTTAGAACAAAACTCAGCTCTATTATGCAACTAAATGCACTAACAATTGGACTTGACTGTTGCGCGCTGTGGATCTTATCATGCTCGATTCATATCATGTATAATCGATATAGTCTTATCATACATCAGGTCATGGAACTTCCATTTTCGAACTGTCTGTTTTAGCGTGCAATCACTCGCAAATCTGATTCAATTGATTTTCCGTTCAGAGCGGACGGTGAGCTCCGAGAAGACACAATTAATTCGGTCAAATGATGTCAAGTCGCCCTTTTTGCAATGCGAGATCGGTCGGAGCCGCATAATTTGAGCCCAACTCCATGTTTCGTAATGGGTTACATAATTTTCACCGTATTTTTTCTTTCATAGAATATATGAATGAAAATGTCTGGCTCGACGTCCCCAAGCACATATAAGTCAAGTCGTTCCACTAAAATTTTTGTAGGATTTCCGGGGGATCTGAGGGGAGTCCTCCAGCGCCCCCCCCCCACACACACACACACACACACACGAGGCATGAGAGTCTAGGAAGCTTCTATAGGGAAACAATTCAAAAACTGAGACGTGTTAACAATTTTTGGCTATTCTTACTAATGAATGGATTGATTTGCAAAAATGCAGTTACAAAAAATACCACGCTCTTATTTCGCAAAGTTCCTTGGATCTTTCGGAGGGAACCAATGAGACTTCTATTGTAAATTTCCGACCCATGAACTCAATTTTCAGTTGTCGTGAATTATAAGGTCTCTCTTCTAGTGGACGATCGCAGTATGAAAAAAATATTATTTGAAAATTATTTCGAACGATAAGATTGGGGCTTGTTTCTCCTTGAAAAAAAGGAATAAGTAATGGAAGCGTGCGTTTTGAAACAACGTAATCGTGGCACGTGGTTTCCGAGTTGAGACACCGATAAATTCCGCCGAACGAGATAGGAAAGCAAAAGCTCACACGCATATTTAAAGCCACGGTTCCACAGACAGGGCGTGACGCGAAGTTGCTTGGCAGTCGTGATTTGTGATGAATTGATTAATCTGCCACTTAAACCTATTGAGAGGGATCAATTGGACCGCGTTAAACAGAAAGGAACCAAGCCACATCAGCTATTGCCAAATTTAATTGGGCAATTTAATTTTTTACATGAAAACGGTTGTGTGGATTTTCGTGCAAATTTCAGTGAAAATTCTCCGTGGTGCGAAACAAATTCCTTAAAATGTTCAAAGGAATCCGAACAACCGTTCTCTCGTAAAAAATATAACTGCCCAGTTAAACTTGGCAATCGCTGATGTGGCTTGGTTCCTTTCTGTTAATCTCGGTCCAATTATCAGGGTGGTGGACATCTCAATAATCGATTCTTCGCAGTAAAGTCACAGCTGTTTCCCATTCGACCATGTCCATTTTTAAAACTTCATATTTGCGCTCACAGAACTTCGTGTCGCACTCTGCTTGGGGAATCGTGGCTTTACTGACCGGCGGCGACGCGACGCTAGCTCGGGGGAGGGGGGTGGGGCACGAATGGCGGGGGATAATAAAGTGCGAACCAATAAACTCACACAGTCACACCTTGATACCTTGGTGGCCAAGGTTTCCCTCTTTTCCAGGCATTAATGGTGCCACAGTGCGGAATGACGGATGCAGACCTGTAACTTCCAGATCTACGTCTAACCATGCAACATATGGGTTAGCGTAGCGCCGACAACCATCGAGTTGTTGCCAAAACTACCGACTCCCGCTACCGCATCGATCAAACACAACGTTATGAAGCTAGAGTCGCGGTCTCGATGCATTATAGCGCAGGCAACTTTTCTACTGCGAATCATCGTCATTTGTGTCCCACTTTGATCCACCGAAACCTAGAGTACCTTTATAGACAGAGTATGGCCATTTCTGTTCCGGTTTTTCATTGGTCGCGAGCGAATAGGCTGACACGATGCTCTAAGGGCCGTAAATAAACAAACAAGATGGCTGTTATCAGCAAGCAAGATTGAGGTTATGCACATCTTACATCCTCCTGTGATAAAGATGAAAGGCGATTTAACAATGTTTTCGTGTTTTTTTTCGTGTGTTATTCGTAGATATGCTAGTTTAAATTGGACGTATTTCTACCAAACAGACCTATGTGGAGGTGAGAAATGTGGGGTGTGCTCGTTAGTTCTCTGGCCGTGAGAGTGAATGAGTATAATAAAGCGCCAGTGACGTCAGCGGCAATGAAAGTGCGCACTCGAGCGAGGGGGAGATCGTTAGAGTGAGCCCTTAACTCATGAGCCCTGTGCACAACGCTCTCTTGCCATGCCCGCGGCTCATGACTCCCGCACTCAGTTGGCACATAGGTCTGTTTGATAGAATGTAAAATCCCGCTTTTCCAATTCTTCAAAAGGAATCACGCCCACTTTTACATTGCTTCTTATGCAGCTACGACGAGCACACCCCATATTTCTCACCTCCACATAGGTCTGTTTGGTAGAAATACGTCCAATTGTTACTGCCGTATAATTGAAATTTTTGTCAAATTTAGCTTCTTATCGATGTTACGGTGAGTCGCCATCTTGTTTGTTTATATACGGCCCTAAGAGCATCATGAAGCCTAAAAACTCGTTGACCAATCAAAAAGCGGAACAGTTTTCCTGTAGTAAAAAGATACGAATGGCCATACTCTGTCTATAAAGGTACTCTACTTTGATCCACCGAAACCCTGATTGAAAGAAATAAGACTTCCCAAAAGTTCACCGGAAAAAAAGTGAAGTTGACTCAACATTCTGGATGTAAAAAAAGCGTACGAGAACTTATAAAATGCTGAATTGCCCGCTACAGTAGCTACTTTAGCAATGCCAAGATGTAAAACTAACTGCTGTGGCGGGTAATTCAGCATTTCATAAGTTATCGTGCACTTTTTTTACATCCAGAATGTTAAATCAACTTCACTTTTTTTTTCGATGATTGTGCAGGATGATCCAAAAGTCCAGCAATAACAGCATCAGGCACCGCCCTCATAACTTGGTGAAAAAATTGGGATGGAGATTTGAAATTCTTTGGGAGTTGCTTGGTCGAAGAAAATGATTTTTGGGGCCCCCAAAAATATTCAGGGGATCGCCCCGAAAAGCGGCAAGAGCCTTAGGGGTTGAACTTTTGGGTCATCCTAAATACCCAGGGTTGCAGGTCTGGTGAAATTTCAGAATTCCATAACTTTTCCCGCGACTTCACTGACACTACTTATGCCTGACTACGTGCGTTAAAATGTTGTGCGAATATTCTTCATAATCTCCCAGAAATTCTCAAAAAGTCTGAGAGCTACATTGCTTTTGTCTCTGTTAAAAAAATGAAACTTCAAAATACATTCGGTAACATCAAATGCCGTTAGGCTGATTTCGTTGCTCCTTTGGCGTGCGGACGTGTCTCGATTTCTACATGAGCCCCCAAAAGCATAAAATTCAGGGAAAACAGAGCTTACGTGGAAATGAAGATACGCCCTTACGTCAGTGTGGAGCGACGATTTAATTACATCCGTCCAAAAATTCATTCTTTTCGTTATATATATATATATATATATATATATATATATATATCCGGGGAACTTGGCAACAGTTCTCTGTTCATTCGGCGCTTTTCCTCAGGAGGACAGTACACCTCCGGATCCGGTGTTCAACACCGTTCACCTGCGTTCAGTAGGTAACAAGGCGCGAAATTGACTATCGAGATTTTCCCATTTGAAGCCGGGGAAAAGAATCGATCATTAAGGTGTTAATTGCGAACACCCTGACAATCGATCCTTTCCCACAGGTTCAAACGACAAATCGACACTCGCGCCTGTTTCGTGAGGAGATAGGATCTCATCAGTGGCGTGGCGTGAAGGATCGATTATCGATATCTCGCCATTTGAAGCTATGGTAAAGAATCGATTACTAAGGTGTTCGCTGCGAACACCCTGATAATCGATCTTTTTTCATAGGTTTAAATGGCATAACAATCGATATATCGCAATTCACGCCACGCCACTGGAGATAGGATCACGCCACGCCACTGGATCTCATCACTATGCACGTCCGAGTTTTTCTGCGTTTTTTTCCCATCGTCGTTGCTTTTTACGGCTGCGCTACCGCGTCACGGAAGAAAAGCGTAAGTGGATTTCTGTATGAGCCACGGTTAGCACATGGTCTTGTGCGTCTCGAGGCTCATCTCGGACTGCATTTACGCGGTTCTGGCTGAAACGGGGGCGGGCGGCCGTGAGGAAGGTGGAAGTTTCGGCGGTGGCGTTTATGTCCCGGCGGAGCCGAAAACGACGGAAATCGGAACTACCTGTTCGCCGACGCGACGTCGCCGTCGGTCGGATCACCTCCGAGCGGCATGATAATTAGGCGAGCGCACACTGTAGCTTAATGGGCATCCGAGGTCGATTACGCAGATTAATCGTTGTGTAAAATTAACTGAAAAGGGCGTTAAAACAGCTCCCGTTGTTGGCGCCTTCTTCTTCACTCTGATAGAGATCGAGATCGAGAGGACCGCCTAAAAAATGAATGCTCGCTAACCGTTGCGCACGAGCCCAGGGCCCAGGGGTGCGGAAAGCTCCACGCTGAGGGGAAAAGTTCGTCGTGACAATGGAGGTGTTGCATGTGTGAGGAATTTGCGATTTGACTATTGATACGTATGTAAAAGTTGGCGAGAAACACGATAGTGCCACTGGTTTTCCCTGAAATCAACTCCTAAGCTCATAAAAAGCTCTCAAAGTTGAGGCAAAATGGAGGGCATATCCCACGCTATCCTGAAAGTCCACCTCAACATCAAAACAAGCTCTCCATGCAAAGATAGGGTGCAAGTACATTGACAGGGCTACCACTTTATTAGGGGAATCTAAAACTAAAAAATGGCAACCCTGCTTCCCCTTCATCTTGCCTCAACTTTGAGAGCTTTTGAGTTGATTTCAGGGAAAACCAGTGGCACCAGCGTGTTTCTCGCGAACTTTTCCATAAAAATCAACAGTCAAATCGCGAATTCCCCACACGTGCAACACCTCCATTGGACGGTCGATGTTTCATATCATCCCAACTATTCGTTTGGTCAACTCGAACTCGTGAGGTACGGTGAGTTGATGAAAAAAAGTCAGGGTTGCCACAAAATTTAGAAAATGAAATTCCCTGACATATTCGAATAAATGCCCTGACAATTGAAGATATGTTATACGGCAAAATAGCTTGATTTGAAATAGTTTCCAGACAAAACTTGTTGTTCTAGACGTCAAATCCATTCTAGAAGGCGAATAAAGGTAAATTAACAATTTTTCCTGGACACTTTCGACATTTTCCCTGAATTTTTAAAATTTTCTGACATTTCCCGTTTTACCCGGCATTCCCTGACTGTGGCAAACCAGAAAGTTCGATTACATAACATGAGCCGAACGTGCGGTTACTTGAACTGAAAGTCCGGTTGCTGGACAGACCGAACAGTTAGAATGATATGAAAAACCGAACTTTCAGCACATACAACCAAACTTTCTTTTCAATACAAGTTTACTTCCCATCTCAATATGCCGTCCTACATTTTGGACCAAATGCATTTTAAGTTCCTACTGAAAGCTCCCTCTCTTTATTTATTTTTTTCAGCCAATGAGCTCTAGGTATTAACACTTTAATCGAGCTTAGAGCTCATCAAAAAGAATCGTACCTCAGGGCCAGGAATGCGAAATTGACTCAAGCAACTCAATTTTTTGGAAGGAATGACTGTGCAATTCCTGTTCGAATTTGCTCTGATTTTAGCGTTTGAAGAGAACAAAAATCGATGCGATTATGAGTCCGAAACGTCCGACAGTTTTCTAGCAGAAATAAACAATTTGCAAGTGGAGGTTTTGCAACATCGAAATGTAATTACGTTCTTTCGCCTGGGAAGCGACGGATAGTCCGAGCCCCATGAAGCCAGTATGTGGTCCATTTTAAATAAAAAAGGAACTATCTCCATTCGTACATGAGCCACATCATGCATGTATCCTAATAGGTCTCAGGGCCCGGGTCGCCCCATATTATAGATAGACGACGTTTCCTTTCCATTTACATGGTCAAATAAATCTAGGCGTGTTCCTAGGTAAAAAGATTCTGTTCGTAAAGCTCTAAGTGCAACTTGCTCGTAAACAAGCTCCCATAGCCTTATCTAAAATTGTAAAGCTAACAATCAGAAGTCAACTTGAACTTCGCGCTTATCTATGCAATTGACGCGTGATCCCCCTCCTTCCTCCCTCCCGGGATCAACACTTCACACGACTATTTCCCTGTGTTCGGAGCATTTACGCTCCCCGTTTCGATTAATGATTCCGTTTGTGAAATCGTAAACTTCTGGGCCCCCGCCTCGCCGAGGAAGTCGCTTTTCCGACGGAGATTTTAGCCGAGAGTTCAAAGTCAGCGCGAGCGGAACAATTTCACAATTTCGCCGTTGCGTTGCCTCTGTTCGATGTTAAGTAGGTACTCAACAGGTTGGCTTAGCAACTTAACGCCGTGATATGACCTACTTGCGGTCGACGATGCATATGTATCAGTTTCTGACCATGAAAAAGTCCAACAGCCCTATGTGATTCGTGGATGAAGGGGTCAGAGCTGAAGGAACTTACTTGCATTGCAACGTTGCGCACACTCAAATCAAAGCTTAGTTCTTTATTCGTTGTACATGTAGATTGCAAATTTTACATTGAAAGATCCAGGAATTTTTCGCCAAATCACGAAGAAAATGAAGAAGAGGATCGTAAAGGAGAATTTTCATCGGCTCTTGAGCGAATAAATCGTCGCCCCTCTGACAAAAGGGCGTAACTACACTCAGCAGTGAACCCTGTCGTCCATAAAATTCAATGCTTTCCCGGGCTTGTCTCAATGTGTAGTTACACTCTCATGTCAGCCAAGCTACGATAAATATCATGGGCAACTTTGCAAAGTATTGTAAAGTACATTGAAAAGCACATTGCAGAGTGCATTGCGTTTAATTTCACTTCAAGTATCCCACGAGGGATAATCTCGCGCTTTACCGTCCAAAGTCCTATCCCCCCTCCATCCCTAATCAAGCCAGTCTCAGAAAACCACGTTGTTTGAGACCATCGAATTTTTCTCACCTGGTCGGGAATCGAACGCGGGACCTCCCTATGAGCATCTACCTAAAATATTCCGAAAAAATCTTACAGAAAGGGTGATATATTCGTCCATGAAGATGTTTCCTTGCATTGGAAATTAAGCGAGCGCACTTAATTCAGTTATCATCTTCAAATTTAACGCTTGTATCAAAACAAGCGTAATATTCGAGACGGCATGCGGCCACCTGATCCCGTCAAAGCCAGCGCCTTCAAAGCTGGTTCAAGGCCGATGCTGGGTTTCATTCATAAATTTGCATTTTACGCGCTCATCACGGCGGGCGCGATCCTCGAGAACATACAATGTCTCTCTCGTGCGTAGCGCGGAGAAAACAGGAATCTACTCGTTATGCAAATACTTTTTTAAATGACATTCGAATTACGCGATTACATCTTCGTTCGGAATGCCATAACTCCGCGTTCCGGGAAAAAACGCCGGTGGAAAATTGCGAGGTGTGAACCCGGCGAAACTGCCCCCATTTTATTCATACATGCCGCTGTGCTGTGGCTTCGATTAAAATTGTTTAAAAAAATCTCTTACTTCCACTTGCTGTCGCCTCTGCTCTCTTGAATTTAAAGACTCATTATCAGCGGCCTTACGACTGATTACATCAGCTACGACCGACAGATTACATCGACGTATTCACTTTCGTCGTGAGACCGCTAAGAGCGCGACACGTTTTTTTGAATTTTTAATTTCTTTGATTTTTTTTAGGGTTTCAGGCGTGGAATTCTGAGACTATGGCTGGTTTTGAGTGGGAATTAGACATGTAAATGCCATTCGAGAGCTATTCTTGCCGCGAAATTTTTGAGATGGAAAAAAGCGGAATTCATGATCGTGTTTGAAGAACATTGAAATTCGACAGCGATTTTCGAGAATTTTCACCGTCGAGTGAAATTCCCAGGAAATGAGGAGTGTGAAAAATTCACGATACTGGTTAGGCGAGGAATGTACTCAATTTGGACAGTATATTAGCTGAAAGTCTCGCGACTGGGTGATATTTTCTGGTTTTCCAATTTTCCTAGGTTTTTCCTGAATTTCAAAGAACTTGTCACCCTTTGTTCATGCTGTCGCTGTCTGCCTTGGGTAGGCAGTGGCTGTGCCGTCCATGGATGGTTTGATCCATACATAAGTTGTGAGCAAACTCTCTCTGGACTAAAATATTAGTTAGCAAGCTTTTATTCCTAGTGCAGTCGATCAGCATGATATAATGCTGAATCAGTATTAAATGGAGGATTTGCATGCAAATTTTTTATTGCTTCATCTAATCTGAAAGTACTTAAAGAGCTGATTTCACAATATTGGATTTTTATAATTTTTTTCTGAAATGGGAAATAGTATAAAAATAGATTTAAAAGTGAGAAAATGCACCGCCTAGTGGCATCATCTGGCGGCATTTCCCATTTAAAGACATGTATTTTAGCAGATTAGATCATTTTATTATATCTTCTCCAATAATTGTTCAATTCATGAACCAAGGGTATCCTCGTGTTCAGTTCACTCAGTAGTTTCCACTTAAGCACGAAATCCATCAAATTTCAGACACTTGCAAATTCTCGTGCATGAGATATCAGCATGATATCATGCTGACAGGGGCACGGATTTTTCTCGGCCTCCGCACCTTTCAGCAACACGCAAAATTTTCGAAAAGAAGGTCAACATAACACGCTGATCAAAATTTTGTGATTTTTTGGGATAATTTTAGAATGTGTGCCAAAGTCACATTATTTCCTAAAAGTTGAATGTCTAAAAGCTGGCGATCGCGCGGTCGAGAACTGCGCACCTCCATACTGGTGCGATACTGATATCGTACTGGTACGATACTGATGTCATACTGGTACCATACTGATATCATACTGATACCATACTGATATCATACTGGTCTCCGAGAGCCTCGTGAAGTAATGAGGTGTTTAAGGATCGACTACGAATGCGGCTTCCGATGACACACTGATACAGCGAATCAGATTCAGGAACTGAGACATGAGGAGGGTTTCCCGAAGAATGCAAGGACCTCAAAAGGCACAACAACACTACCGTCACGTCAAAAATAGTGAGCATGGAGTCGGAGTGCGCCGGGCGGGAATAAAATTGTCGTTTGTCTTGATCTTGACCCTCAGTACCTCGCTTTAGCGTCCAGTTTACCTCAGTCGAGGACAACTCCAGCCCAGGCCACGCTCGGAGCTTACAAACACCGACCCGGGCCCGGCCTGGTGACCACGAATATCGGATCCGTCCTGGCTCAGGAAGAGCGCTCTATACTGCCGACCCACGTAAAAACGACGTACTAACGTTCGAATCTTGCCAAATTTCTTATTCGAAAATATTTACTTTTGAAGAAAGTTACGAATATTTTTCCTTGAAATTTTCAGGCTTTTAAGATCAAACCTGGAATAAAATCCTGTGAAAAATCCGAGGAGAAACATTCACAAATTTGCGTGAAAATTCGTGATTTGTCGAGGGGAATCTGGCAACGCCTGATGGCTCATACGGCGTTCTTACTTAACAGGGCAGTATAAGCGTCAGCATGTTGCCACATTCCTCTCGATAAAATACCGATTGCTGGGAAAAAATTCGAGTATTTTTTTATCAAACTTTTAGGATTCAAGATCAAAACTCGACGAGTTTTTTTTTATATATATATATTTGCGTTTTATGAGACGCAATTTGGCAACGACAAAATGTTCATACGCTGTTTTTACCGGGCTACTCTTCCTTCAGCGCCTTGAAACTCAGCTTGGCTCCTCGGCCACGATGGCGATTGCGCGGACAACGCACGTCCATCGGCGATTGTTGAACTGTCCGGTTTCCAATCCACCGGTGTGTCCGGATCTCATGAACCCTCCGTTAGCAGGTCCGGCGGGACTTGCGAGGCTCATGAGTTCCGAGTGCCAACCCGAGGAACCAATTGCTTCTGTAGACGACTCGCCTAGCGCCTCGGGTGGCTGTCGCCGCGTCGAGCCGGTCAATTGGACGTAATTCTATCAAACGGAACTATGTGCATTATGACGAGAGCCCTGGTATGCATGTATTCTTATGGGTCTTAGGGCTCATGTCTTAATACACATACTTCCGTTTGACAGAAATACGTCCAATTATGATTTACCCGCGACAAGAAGTTGAATCAGTAGCCGGTGCGGTGTTTCAATATGGGTGGATAGGCTTACTAGTCACGAGTAACGAAAAAATAATGCAGTGTTTTAAGTTCGCCGGGCGCCGTACAAAAAATGCGCCTAAAGATGTGGCTTTTGCACCTAAAAACTAAGAGAGATGGCCAAACTCTCGCACGGCGCCTAAAAGTTCAGACGCAACCCGCCACGAATTCTTCAAGCATAGATTCCGTAATGAATTTTGACTAACACTTTGTGCCTCTGGTAAATTTAATGCGACACTAATGCAAAAAACTATTTTGTCCCTTAAAAAGTTGTAGAGAGTCGCTAAAAATTAGACATGCCAGTCAAATGGTTCTTAAAATTTTACACTTTGAGTACGTAAAATGACAATATTATAGATTCCCAAAGAAACCAATATCAATTATTAAAAAAACAATCGGTAATAAATATTTCCTTCCTTTTCAAAGAGAAGGGGTGGGGGGGGGGAGAGAAAACTCTCCATTGAGAAGCTAAAAATTTACAGACTCGTCATTTTTTGGCGGCGGGTTAAAAATCTATGGCTTGATTCCACGCAAGATGCCTCGAAGTATTGATGTGGTTGATAATGAAATGAATTTTTTTTCCTGAAATATAATCACTGTATTGATTAGTATGGAAGATGAAAGTAGCCTGTAAGAGTAAGATCTCGTTAAAATTCTCGACTGGGCCCGAAAAACGTGATCACGGCACGGATGTGACACGGGTGTCTGATATGAGTTGGGCGCGCTACGCATGCAAGGTTAAAAGATCACCCATTAGAATGACTCTCGGCAAATATTCCATTTGCCTCGATTATGATGCATTTTGAACGGTTTCTAGCGACTTTTCTACAAACTTCGAGACGTTTGTGATGCACTTGTAAATTTAAAATAATAAAAATTGTTGGACGAGCAGAAGTAACTACAAAAATTCGTTGAAAATTTGAGTATATTTCCATTGAGAAAGAGAGGTTAAATCGCGCCGCCTACCTGACACGAGGGCGTAAGTACACACTGCAATGGACCCTGTCTTCCATATAATTCAATGCTTTTACGGGCTCATCTCAATGTGTACTTACGCCCTAAGGTCAGCCAAGCGACAAAATGAGTAGCAGGAATCAGTCATTAGATTTCTCTCTTCTTCGCTTGATACGACACTTTTTCGTTACATAGTCGGATCCGTGCAGCTCAAGAACTTTTTTCCTGCGTTTAAAAAGGGAACAAATATTGTTGTCATATTGAACGTCCTCTTTATCTTGCTTAAAAGTGGTAACATTTTAGCGAACTAAGGAGGAGGAATGTCTGTTTCGACACATTTTTCAGCTACGAAAAAAAGCCACCCAAAGTAGCATTTTTCAACGGAAAGATCACGATATTTTGAAATGAAGTTGCGAATTTTTTTGTTTTTCTTATGCAATTTTTGGGCGATGAAATCGCTAGAATCATCAACGTTTGAGCAATTATCCTCGATCTTGTCAAAATTACATCTCTGAAAAATCGCGATTTTATTGAAAATGTATGCGATGAAATCGCAATTTTTTATCCTATATCATTGTAACACAACGACGTCGATAAATTCGCGGCACATTCTCCGATCAAGTCGCAACTTATCGCGAACACTGTTCTTGGGTCGGGGGGGGATTTAGTTGTGTTCCTCGGTTAGGAACAGTGCGCCTTTGATAAAACAAGTTAATAAAAATTACAAAAAGCTGCATTGCGTGCGACCGGAGATAAAGTGCCGGCGAGCCTTGAGCACCAGGAAAAATTCAAAACGGACAAGTCACGTTCACGTAAAACGTTGCGTAAAATGAGCACTTGCGTAGGGGGATACAAAAAAACGTTAAGTGGCGTTCTGTCACCTAACCTAACCTTTCCAGCTCTCCGCCGTTCGACACAGCGTAGGAGATGAGAACTGAAATCGGCATTTGATGGGTAAAATAAAAAGTAGCGCGATGCGTTGCGCAACTTCAAGGTTCCTAAAGAGTGAAAATGGATGATCAATTTGATCCGCCTCGAAACTAATGAACGGGGAGAAAAAATTCTCACCGAAAGCCTGGAAGTCCCACGGCCCTTGCGGGCAAGCGCTCGATCATCAAGGTCAATTGGTGCGCGTACCCAGTCAGCCAGTCAAGTATCATCAACCTCACATGGCAAGAGGTCAAATGGGGCCGTTGCAAATATGAATTTGCAATATTTCGGTTGCAAATCACTATTATTCGATAGACGAGAAATGAGGGGTTAAATCAAAGGAACCGATACTTTCGAAAAGACTTGCTATGTAGATATGGACTGATGACGTCTTCACCTTGCTCGATCAGTTGGTTCACTAGAATTAGACCAGTCTATAGTTTTGAAGGAAACTCGATATTGAAAATATATATGGGCGTTAAACTGGTTTCTCTGGCAACATGGGATTTTTCAAATTTGGCCTTGTCACTTTAAAAACCCTTTTTTCCTCGACAACTAAGAGATGAACTTATCGGGAGCTCATGACGTCCACATTGCTGCATTTTGTAAAAAAAGTTGGGTTTTTTTTTTTAGATTTCTCGGGAAAATGTTGAATTTTTACGCTGACGTCCGCCCACTTTCCAATTTTTGAAACCCGATTTTCGCACGCGACCGATCGTGATTCGCAGGTCGCGTGCTCGAGAAGTTTTTGCTCTCTGCACGGAGAAAAAAATCTCGTGCGCGGGATCCGAAGTTTAGGTCATATGGATCTCTGAAGTTTTCAGATTGAGCATCTGAACACTTAAGGTCTAGCTGTCGAGGTTCGGATCACACATCTGAAGTACTTCAGATGTGAGAACCGAAGTACTTCAGACGTAAGAACTGAAGTTTCAGATGTGTGATCCAAACCTCAGCAGCTGGAGCTGGACCTTCAGTGTTCGAATGCTCAATCCGAAAACTTCAGAGATCCATATGACCTAAACTTCGGGTCCCACGCACGAAGTTTTTTTCTCCGTGTGCGACGGCGTAAAGCACTGATTCCGCGAATTCCCAACCCCTGCAAGAGCTGGATAATGGTTCCCGGAACACGAAACAATTAGAGTTCAGAGAGACCGCGGGAAAGGCGACTAATTGTCGCGACTCTTCATCGCGAATCAGGATTCGCGGGCGGGCGTTGGTCGCGCGCGTCGTCTCGCGCGACGCCCATCCTAGGGCGGCGGCGGCGTCGCGGCGTCTAGTCTGGGCGTCTCATCTGGGATGGCTCAAATTCAGAAATGGAAAATGTCAAGCGCCGCTGCTTACGTGACTCGCGGCATGCGTCCGGCCGGTCCTCGTCGCATATCTGACATACGAGGCCCCCCACGGAAAAACAGAGTATGTTCCATTTAAAATACACCGCACATCCGCTTTTCTCGCAGGCTTTGCACACTCAATTGAAACGGCTCGTTTGAAGAAACGCGCAAGTGCAATGGGATTGCCGCCGGACTTACGATGTTCTTCGAACGCGCGGCTCAATTGCTACGTACGTTCTTCTGTTTGTAAATAATTGTGGCGTAATCTTTGACTCCGTCGCCATAGCTCGCCGGCCGGCCCATGCGAAAATCAATATTGATTCAGCGGAGGGGCAGTCAATGGCACGCGTCGCGGGTTGATCAACTCCGCTGGAGGATCTTCTGTTGACAAAACTTATTTTCCGATAATGTGCGAATTTTCAATTTCTGTCTGAAAATACCGATTTCGGAGAGGGCAGTTAAAGCGGATTCTTTTGCGATGAGCGTTTCTCAACGAGGCCAGGCGGTTGTATAGCGGATTCTTTTGCAGCCGGCTTTTATAAACAAAACCGAAGAGATCACTGGAAGAAAAAAAACACATTGGATCTAGAGTCCAGACTCTTGAAAACATTGACAAGAAAAATGACTCTTGATTCGAGCAGATATACGCTTAAATCAAAAGGAATAATCCGGCTCAAATTAAGAGGCTTGGTTCTT
This sequence comes from Bemisia tabaci, assembly GCF_001854935.1. NCBI lineage: Eukaryota > Metazoa > Arthropoda > Insecta > Hemiptera > Aleyrodidae > Bemisia > Bemisia tabaci. The sequence goes on along the minus strand of NW_017562455.1, from coordinate 385,993 downwards.
GATTTAAGCTTAAATCTGATTGAATCAAGAGTATTTTTTCTTGTCGATGTTTTTAAGAGTCTGGACTCTAGCTCCAATGTGTTTTTTTTCCAGTGTTGCCCTCTGTCCAGTTTAAAGTGTTTGATTGGTAACTTGAGGAGCCACCGCTCAAGTATTACGTAATGCATTTTGTGAGTCAATTTTCTGGAAATCTGAAAATTAGTGATCGTCCGTGAAAAGAAGAACTTCGGCCCAAAAAAACGCAGGTTATTTTGTAAGTTATTAGTGCCAGGAAAAAGATGAATGCTCAACGAATATTTTGAGACGGATCAAGCCCGAAAATGTCTAACTAAACCAGGGTTAAGGCGGTTTGACGTTTAAAATTTAAAATAATGAAGCTTCGTGAAGAAGCTTTATTTAAAATTTTGATTGATTTTCCATGCTCCCAGTGCTGAACTTATACATTAGTATAATGCAACTTTGAATACACCTCCATTAGCATATAGCTCACAACTTATTTTTAGTGATGCCAAGTAAAAGATTCTTCGATGCAAAACTCAAAATTAATTTTTTCAACAAAAATCACTCGGATGATAATTTCGCCTCGGTGGACTAGGGTCCTTTCCCCATGGAGACTCACGTTTGATCATAAGTATTATCCTCAACAAGATCATCAAATGATGCACCCAACGGTCAAAACTCTTGCCTGCTTAAATCACTCCTTTAAACTTTCTGATTCTTCAAATTGCCATCTCTTTCTCAAGTTACGTCCAGACATCTAAAAGTCTGATTTTCGTGACATTTTTGCTCCCGAAAAATGGCCCTACCTGGTGTTTATTCGCAGCGACAAGAAGGCCTCCTGAGTGTGCGAGGCATCCGTCAAAGGTTGGGCCGCGAAATTACTATGTGCGACTCCTACTTTCTCAATGGTATCGCCCATCCTCTTCTACTCTTGCTTGATCTCCCCTAAGATTCAGCTTCCTACAATTTCTCAAAAATTTTTTACAACTCCCTGATGCTGGTCGATCTTACCGATCAATTTTGATCAGTGAGCCCCATGGAGCTCTATTCAAGCTGCAGCTTGAATAGATATGAAATTGATCGATCAAGAAGTAATTTAGTTTCAATATTCAACTTACTGATAAGATTCTCTCGATATTTTTTGAACTTGTCCTCAAAACGCGTGATCAACCTAATGTCATAATAACTCTGTTGCCTTCGTTGAGGGGAATGGCGTGTATCCCCGGTTGCAATCGAGGGATTTGAAGGCGCTTTGGGACTTGAGAGATATTTTGAAAGGGTACGAGATACCACGTAACAATTTATTCACCGCATGGGAGAGTGCCAAATTGTATAAGCACATTCTCACCATGGGACTAGATATAATGTTTTACTTTAATTTAAGATCACAACATACTATCATTGGATTTACGATTTATTCCGAAAGAAAATACGATGTGGAAAAGTTCATCACCTTCACTGTGCGATCTATTAATGGAGTAATACAGTTCGGCTGATACTGATTTCAGCCATAGTCGGTTTATCTAATGGATACAGGAAACAAACAATTTTTGGTAAGGAGCTGAATTATCCGAAACCTTAAATTAAACTGCATGCTCTCTAGAAAACCAGGTAGGCAGTAAACATGTGTTTAGATTACGGACAGGTAACCATACACGTCTAGTAGAACACTGACTACGGTTTACCCCTGCCAATTTTTATTTTTTTCGTGCTGCCCCCAAAAACCTTCCTCAAAATCCGCCTAATCGAAAGTCCTCTTTAAAGTTTAAAATGCTTGATGATACAACAGCGAGCAGCTCGAAAAAGGTGGGGATCCTCATATCGATGGTAATCATTCACGAGAATCACCTTCATGGTAGCGATCAATGTCAACACCGTTTTATAATAACCGTTTCACTTAAAGAGATAGCGGCATGATTATCATCGGTTGGTGAAGACTGAGTAGAATAAATTAGTTCGGTCCGAAATAATTGTAGCCCCGGAAAAATACAGCGAAGCGTCAAAAGTGCATGGAAACGTTTAACCTGTGACAATGTAACATCATCGATGGAGGTCAAAATTGAGGATCATAATAAATCCAGCGGTACTGGACCAAGGTGTCGAGCCTCTGCACTTAACGGATGCAAAATTCTCGAGAATAATAGGCGTCTCTGCTCTTGGAGTCACCTGAAATCATTATTAAGCCGTCCAATGTAGCGCCGCCTCGGTACGTAGACCGAATGACCTCTAGATGGGACGAACTTGGCTAGTCGACCGATACTATTCTTTTAAACTTCGACAATGACCTTCGGCTGAAAAGAAGTGACCACTATAAAATAATAATGATGGAAGGGGATTTTCTAACACCAGTGCCTGTTTTGTTCGTACAATGGAAATTGAAGAAGAATTGAATGCGGAATATACGCACGTAGCCGCGTAGCGGCAGTTGACCAAAACTGCACCTTATAGATTACAATACAATGTCTCCATCTCTCTCCCGAAAACCAATAGGGTGATAAGAAAAAGTTAATATCGCTGGCGAAAAAGCTTGGAACAGCTTTCTGCGTTTCAGACGATCTGTTCTTATCGGTGTAAACTTCAGTGCTAAAAAAAACTAAACCATTTATCCACTAATAAGTAATGTCGCGCAATTAAAATAACGATAGGTAAGAGTTTATTGAAATGATAAGATAAGTTTATCAGATTAGATGATTATTTTGATTTCTTCTTGGATTTAATTCGCGACATGCCATATTTCTGACGATTAACGTGTCACGTGTTACAGAGCATTAAGTCGCCCGTTTGATAAACGTCGGAGTGGCGAAGAAAAATTATTTTTAACATTCAAATTTTTCGGGTTTTATTTGACACGACTGGACCTAAATGAAGAATTATGTGCAACGGAAAAAGCTGAAACGGATAACTATTTATGCTGGATGTATTATTTACTGGCTTGGTCCTCGGCGATGGTGAATTGGATAACAAGATACAATAGAAAAATGAAGTAATTTGATTTTACGCGGTGCCTGAATTGTGGAAAATGAATTGCTCGTTTCAGGGTGTCTCAACCTTCACTGGAAAAAAAAACACATTGGATCTAGAGTCCAGACTCTTGAAAACATTGACATGAAAAAATACTCTTGATTCAATGAGATTTTTGCTTGAATCAAAAGGAAATCCGCTCAAATTAAGAGGCTTGGACTCTAGATCCAATGTGTTTTTTTCCAGTGTTCGTGTTGAAATAGAATAAAGACGGGACTTCAGAAATGAGCAAACGATTGAAATATTCAACCCCAGTGGGGGCTGAAACTCGGTTATTTGTTAGAGAATGATACATTTTTCGATCTGCACTTTTATAAATTCGGAGTATATTTCACTCTGAGTGAAGGAGCCACTTGTAAAAGCGGAGTAAAGATTGAGACTGTTCTCGGCACTTTAGATAGGAAATCACTGACGCCTAGAGACTTAATTTCACTGGTATGTGTTCTATTCTACGCCGAGAAGAAAATTACGGTCACAAGAACCGTAAGTATCGTAAGAGATGTGTTTCATTTCGGATGTATTATTCGGTTCATGTAACCGCAGTCTCGGTTTTGGGAATTATATCCTCTGTGTGAGCAACCGAGCTTTTCCTGTAGTTCGGTTTGGTTTGAAAGCACGGTTGAGTGAACAAGGATAAAAATCGGAATTAAAACGGACTCGTGCTTTTTTGACGATGGAATTCGACATGGAATCTGATAGACATTGAGTTCACATGAAAAATACGTCAGATTATAAACGGCATTCATGATGATAAAATTTAATATGGCAATGTACGTGGCAGAGCTAAAGCCTTCTATATACTAATTTCAGACCACACCTCCGTTATAAATTAGGCACATTTTAGTTTTTGGTATGAGTTCCTGGATTCCTGTTCGCAGGAAAATAAAAGATGTAGCCAGCTTATATGTGGAGAGCGGACTTGTGTCATCAAACGTGAGCTCATACCACAATGATTTTACGTAACGCGAGTTACGTGCGTGACTCGCTCGCTCATATTAAAAGTTCTCCGTTGCTACAGTTGGAAAAGCCATTACCATGGACTTAGAATTTATGAGCTCAACCACAAATGATGAAAACTCCTTTGACCTTCCTAGTTTCCTTCCGTTTCGATAAGCCAATAACTGCTACAGAGTAATACATACATCGGATGATTGAAGGAAGAAAAACCAACGGCGTGAAATTAGTAATCAAAAGTTATAGTATAAACAACCGGAAGCTACTTAGATTGGTGGTACATTTGTACTAAACTTTAGGATGATTGGTTTTCCCGAGTTTTTCAAGAATAGGGAAAGTATAAAACCCGAAGATGGTTGGTTATGGTTAGTTATACTGCATAGTGGGCAAGATAAAATAATTAAGTAGCTATTCCGAAACTTCCTGACTTCGTTTAAAAAATAAAAGTAAAGAAAAGAAAATAAATGAATAAATAAATAAAAAAAAAAACTTGGTAAATAAAGGGAAATGATAATTGAGGATGATATTCTCACAATAATTCCTTTATCCGCATGTATATCAGAGTGTATATTTAAAATGCTTTAATGATAACATCTGCATACAAATTTGACAATATTTAACGAGACGACAAGGACCTTTCCACTGTGAGGGAGAATACTTCCCCTCTTCATACTTTCTGAGTTTTTCCTGGTACATTTTAGGGACTGTAAGAAATTTCTTCTGAGAAATTCTGACATTATGTATACATATATCAACAAAATGAATATTTGGATTTCATTTCATCATCAATTTATTTAAACCTTTGATCTCTAAAGTAATGTTGCACTTATTAATCATTTTAAGTTTTTTAAGTTTTGACTGATACTTATTGAAGCTCATTTTGTGACTGTAAATATGATAGTATTTGGAATTTTTTGGATAAAATTTTTTTTGTAGAATTATAGTTTTGACTCTGTACTATTCTTACATCTCGTTACTCGTCATTTTAGTAACCATACTTTCTTTCTATTCTTTAAATTTATTCAACCCGGTTTTAATTAAGAAAGAAACTCTTGCCACCAGTGCTACTTTGGGCGATACTCGCAATCTTATTCCATAGTTGGCAATACCTTTCTGTAATATAACTTGCGTCTGCGTCGTTTTAAGAATATCCTACATTATTGTTTCTGTCCTATCAATGGGCGAGCCTCGATGATGTGTGGTTTTATCATTTCAAGAAATGCTTTAAAATCTAAATTTTTCCTCTTAGAACTTGAGAGAACCACTTTTTCAATTCTTGGTATAGGATTTTTTGTTTAAAAAAAATACTACTTAGATTTTTTTCTCTAGAAATTCTTGTTTTTTCTACAGTATTACACTGATTATTTGCTAGTTAGCCAAAATTCTTGATATAGGTATATAAGTTTAACCCTATTCTCGTCACGACCTGAAAAACAAACCTTCGACTTACAATTAGGTCGTTCAAGTCTAGGAGACATCGATTTATATACGAGTTTTACTCTACATTTGCTAGCTGGTGCTGGCAACAACAGGTGCCTTGAAAGAAGCTAGGAGACACGCGGTGAGAGGAAGACATCCTTCATAGGTAGGACCACATGAGAAATTCAAGGTTAAAGCCACGGCAAATTAAAGCTAAGACCTATCCTAAGTTTTCCTTCAAGTCGCTGTGCTTAACTGGTCCACTAGGAATGTAGGTGCGGGGGGTTGGGGAGGGGCGAATCAACGAGCTCTACTGTTTACTGGCACAAGAAGACTGTGAATGCCTGGTGACAATATAAGGAAGTCCGCGTTCAGCACGCGATAATTTCTGGGCACTCATATTTATTAGGGTGATATAGGTCATTGTTACTTTGTAATGATATTATCGACTGATTTACAGTATGCTATAGAATAGGTAGAAGTCTCGGACTCTCTCTCCCCTCCCCTCCCCCGCCCCAAGAAAAGCGTTTTCGGATGCTTTCAATATTCTACATTAAAATTATCTCGTTTCACAAACTAACGTAAACTTCAAGAATTGCCTTTTGACATCGTCTAAAATACTGAGCCCGCCATTGAGTCTCCAAGCTTTCCGGCGTCCGCGTAAAAATAAATGCACATCCTTACGTCAGCAGTGCGACAAAGTGGGGCAGAAGTTGACGTCTTTGCATAATACAGAGCGGAAATTCTGAGTTTCTGCTGATGCAAGGCAGAACAAAAATAATAGCAGAATTTCGCAGAATTTCAGTTATAGAAATAGGTACATATGCACAACTCGTTTGTCTGACGTGCCCCGGTTTGGACTACAAAACGTCCAACTCGATTCGAAAAACCCTCCCATGCTGAGTCAACGGGACGCGCGCTACACGGCAAAAAAACCTCGGTTAATATTCATTTCCGGTCATAAGCACCTATACCTCCGTCCGGTCCGAATAACCGAAATTAATGATACCTACAGCAGGACCGGCATTAATTTTTAAACTTTGGTCATCTGTCTCGAAAAATTTGTTTGGTCATTCAAAAAAAATTTAATGTTCTAGCTGAAGTTTTTTTTTTCTCCGTGCACGAAGGATAATGATCCTGCTGAATATGCCGCGGCAGGAATTATATAAAGTCAACTGAAAAACTGTAGAAAGCTGTCAGACAAGATAGAATAAGTATAAGTATAGGCGCACAGAAAGCCCCGGCAAGGAGCTGGACCCACATTCTGCTGTTTTGAGCGAGATGGCGCTGTCTTTGCCAATTGGTCGTCCAGGTGTGTTTGTTATTATTTACATATGCATAACATCTTCAATGTCAGTTTGTGCTTCATACTTAGTTCGTGTTGCGTAACGTGAACATGGAATAAGTCATTCGGTTTTCTGGTTTCCTTCTTTATTCTCTTTCCTTTCACTCGAAATATAACCGATAAGCTTGTAGGTAACTTACGAAACTTAAAATTAGTAATCAAATCTGTTTACCGAAAAATTTAATATACCTTAAAAAGTTGAGAGTTTTCACTGTCGTTTCAATTGATTTTGGAACGTCAATGAGAACAAAGTGTAGAGACACACAATGTGGCAATTATCAAATTCAGACCTCGTGTCCTATGGACATGATTATGGGGCTTTGAATATTGGCGTGTGCACCCTTGGCATTGAGTTTGTCCCATTGTGATGGGGCATAATATTAGAATGGACAAAAATTAGTTTTTTCATATCTTCAACTCTCTCACAGACCAAGTGGGTCAGTTCCGCGTGCCACGCCCGGAGAATGGGGTTTGGATCATCGATACTTCTAAATAGTAGCGAAAAATAATGAGATTATCTTCAGCAAAGCTTGTAGCTTTTGCGTCTAGTATTGGCGAAAGCTTTTAATACACAGCATATCTACACCATAGTGTATCATTAACCGCGGTACACATTGCAGTTCTATCCACTGGGGTTTCCACCTTGGTTTCATCAGCGATGAACTTTTCGGTCTTGATTCAGTAATATTTCCTGATTTTCCCGACTTTCTGAGAATTTCACATCGTGATCTTTTGATTGAGGACAAGGACAAAAGTTAGTGAGACCGGTCGAAGGTTGGGTATAAATGAAAAGCTGGTTCAAAATCGGATAGACATAGTAAAAAAAAGTAACCAACATTTTGTGTTAGTAATTCTGGCGAGTGGACCACACAGTTACCTAAACATGCGATTGATACATACCGAACATACGTTTTGATTAGTTTTTCCATGGGTTACATCGACCGAGTCTTGGGGTTAACAAAATGCAACCTCGTTATAAAGCTGGCGCAAGCCCCCAGGATCAAACCTAAATCGTCTTAGTATGAGAGTTCAATGTGCTTTTAGCATCGACCGACTCAGATAGGGTAGGCAACTATTCGTGCTTGACAGAGTATTTTGGTCTAAACGAGGATTTAAAGGCGCGTTTTGTGGCAGTCAAATTTTCACTGCTTTCATGCATGCTGCTTTTCTGAAGTATCCACCGTTATTGCTGTGTTCATATTTTGTCATTGTGCGTGAATTCCATGCACCGCGGAGAAATTGCACCGTTTCGTTGGCGGAATATGCACACAACAATAGCGGCGCGGTATTTCGAAAAATCGACATGCATGAAATAGCGAAAATTTGACCGCCACAAAAGCGCCTTCAAATCCACGCATAGACCAAAATACACTGTCGACCATGAATAGTTGCCTACCTAGCTTACCTAGTCGCAACCTCTGAGTGACATCGATATATTAGTTCAGCAGGATATTTTCATCCCTAGATGTTTCGCAATCAAAGTAACCAGCGGTTTCGTTCGATGTAACCAAAAATTTGGTCGATCAACCCAGGGGTGCAGAAAGTTCTTCGCCTTTACATTTGTGGAGCTATCCTTCGCAATTCTGGAAGTTGCCTTCGCATTGCTGTCCACTTAAGACTTGCGCGCTTCACCGTTTCCTTCGCATAAAAAAACGCGCTGAGCGATTTTCTCCGCACGTGAGAGCGCGTTACACAGTTTCCTTTGTTGACAGCTTTGCGCTGAGCAAGTTCATTCCTTCTCCCATCTCATTTTCCCCCCTTTTCAAGATGCCTTCACATTTGCACCGCGATCAGTCTGCGATCGGCCGATCGAGCACTTTCTGCACCCCTGGATCAACCAAGTAGTGGTAGTTGATCTGACCTAAAAAAAGTAACTCGAGGTAACCCCCAGGTAAAAATTGGAGATAGGAGCTGCGTTTCAAAATACTATAAGAATTCTTATAGCCGCCAAAAGGAGGTGATAGAAAATCATAGTAGAAATTTGTGTGCTTTGAAAATCATAAAGCTCGATACGGAACCACCTTAATATTTACAAAACACACATTATATTTTCCTTTAATACATATATTTTTAAATCAATTAAAATGAGAATAATCCATACACAGCGTGCAAACATTTCAAAATCATGAGTTGAAAAACGCTGACTCCGCCAGATTAAATAATAGAGCCTAACACAAAGCGGAGCGGCGACGCACTGGCGCCTACAAACCTAAAAGGGATACTTCACGCATTGCGCACTGGCGCCTACAAACCTAACAGGGATACTTCACGCATTGCGCGCTAGCGCCTACAAACCTAACAGGGATACTTCACGCATTGCGCAATGCGTGAAGTATCCCTGTTAGGTTTCTAGGCGCCAATGCGCTTTTCGAGCTGGCTGCCCGCCCGCCGCGCCGCAGCGTGCCACAGTGCTTGAAGGAACTATTTCACACCAGAGGTATTGCACAGTATCATACGAAATAAAAGGCGCTCCAACATATTAGGAATGGCAGGCATCTTTCAAAAGTACGGAGCTTTCCTCGCAAAATAAATCAAGATACCTACTACGGCCCAAAAAGAGACCGATAGTCCAAAAACTCACTAAGTCCTAGCATCCGTAATTAGTGACGTTTAGCATACACTTTATCGCCTGGCTTTTGCTTAATCGCCATCGGCTATAAAAGGCTATAAAATTGTGTAGCCGGCTATGGAAGCTATTGGAAATCTTACAGCCGGCTGTAGGTCTATGGTATTTTGGAACACAGATTCTACTGCCAATTTTTACCAGGGCGAAAGTGACCATAAACACACCGGAAAACAAACACATTGGATCTAGAGTCCAGACTCTTGAAAACATTGACAAGAAAAAGGACTTCTGATTCAATCAGATTTAAGCTTAAATCAAAAGGAAATCCGCTCAAATTAAGAGGCTTGGTTCTTGATTTAAGCTTAAATCTGATTGAATCAAGAGTATTTTTTCTTGTCGATGTTTTTAAGAGTCTGGACTCTAGATCCAATGTGTTTTTTTTTTTCCAGTGCACGGACGTTTTTGACGGAGGCTCGAATCACGGATCCTCTCTACACCAGTGCTAAGTCTTTTATCTTCAGATAAAACACGAGACCTGAGATTCTGACTTCCAATTGAGGATGAATGACTTATTTATTCCGAGATTTCTCGATATTCCTCATTCCTCTCTGGTGACGATAGCCGTGGGTCTTTGGGCGCTTCCTGGTCCGGATGCCTCGCGACAGTCGCAACTCGCCAGGAGATACCGAAATAGAAAATCGAAACTACACGGGCATCTAAACAGTTCAAATTCACGAGGGCAGCCGGAGGGCATCCTCTTGCGATTTTGGAGGCTGCTCAGTGGCGATTCTTGCAAGTTGGCAACACTGAATTCTCTCCATTTAAATGTACGTTGAACAATCGATTCTAAGTGAGGCAGTCTGTCTCAGACAGAAGCGATATATTAAATGGATTTAAATGGAGTATTTTAACAGTGTTGCCAACTTGCAAGAAACGCCACTGAGGCTGTTTATACAGTGAATGTTGACGCAGTCATCCAGAGACGGAAATTGTAACTTCGCGCCTTTCGATTTCACCAAAACCCGGGAGATTCCATAAAAATCGTAGTTTCTTCTATCTGTGCTGACTCATTTATTCATCAGTTTTAATTTTTGAAACAATTTCTGTTTGTTCGTTTTGAAAAATTCTGTACACTTTGGCTGGAGATTACATGGTAGAATTTCATGTCAGTAAATCAGTACAATTTTTCAGTACTTTTTACTTTAGACAGAAAATCTCAAGGGCACAAAAGGTTCCAAAATGCCAACGGTTTTACACGATATGACATTTTACCTTGAGGACACTTTTCCGATATATCTCACGGGAGAAGTTAGATCTCATGGCAAAATGCCCGATTACCGACCGGGTAAAATGTGCAATTTGCCCCATTTTTTTAGTCACGAGGAAAAAAGGTAACTTCCGAAAATTGCACCACTACTCAGAATTTCCCCTGAGTTGCCGGGATCACAAAATCGGGCATTTTTTGCACCCCTTAAGAATCCAAAGATTTGCAGAAACCAAAATTCAAGAGGCGCCCAAAATGTATACAGAAAAATTATTTCTACCAGCATAAATCAGTGTTTTCCGCGTTCTACATAAACTTCAAACAAACGGTTTGGGCTAAATGGACCCGAATAGATTCTAGGCGGTTTGAACGTAAGAATCGTGGTCACATGCTTGAAAACTGACCTTGAAATGCTCGCTATTTTATGCCAAACATACGAAGTTCGGTAATTTTCGCTGAGAGTGGGTCAGATTGAAACGGATATGATGCACGAATGCACGTGCGATTTCGAAGACACTTTTAACTATAATATATCCCTACGTATCTCTGATATGAAGTAATGCACCGTCAACTATGCTCGGTTTCCTATTTCAAAAGCACTTGAGCATGATAAGACTGCTCACGCAACAAATGGAAAAACAGAGCTGAAAAAGTTCCGATCAGCTGACACGGAAAGTACTACAGTACCATGCAATTGCTTGACTGCATGTGTACAAAATTTTAAGGAATCTCAGACTGAAAAAGGGGGTTGGGACCTAGACTATAGGGTGTAGGTCTGAACCCTAGGGTGCGTTAGGTTAATGGCGTTATCCCAACCGCATACAACAGTCCTGGGCCCTAGACGGTTGTAGGGTGGGTCACTGAAGCTGTAGGGTTTAGTCTACTGCCGTGCTAAGGAAGAACGCCGTATGAACTATCGAGAGTTGCCAAATTTCCTTCGATAAAATGTTCATTTTTATTTTTAGGAAAATTATGAATATTTTTCCTTGAAATTTTCAGACACTTTAGATCAAATTACAAAAAAAAATTATCTGAGAAATTGGTAGACAAATATTCAAAAAGTTTCCTGAAAATTAGTGATTTGTCAAGGGGAATTTGGCAACGCCTGAAGGCTCATACGGCGTTTTTCCTTAGCACGGCAGTCTAGCTCTAATTGATGTAAAGTTAAATCCTACCGATTTAGGGCGCAGCCCTACTGACTTAGGATCAAGCCTTACATTATGTAGGGTTCATAGCTATACTTGTTTAGGGCGCAGCCTTAAACTGCAGAGTATGAATTTTTTGCGGGTATTTGATACGTTGCAATAAAGATACGTAGGTATGTGGTTTTACGTTTCAGCAATCGCAGGGCTGAAATACCCAAAAACTGATCTCCAATGCGACTTAAGAACATTTGCATAAACGCGTCGATGTTTTACTTGTTTAACTCCATCTATAATCATTACTGCACATAAAGATGGATGCGATTCGACTTAGATGCACAGCTTATTTTAATTTTTGCATAGTTTAAGTGATCATTGGCTTCTGTCACCTTGTCAATCCACTTGAACGTCATTCAGCTCTTACGCACGTTCACTCGCAGCTTCTTTGGAAGTCAAAATGACCGGTCATCCGTCGATACAAATGATATTCAGTTACTTTCTATGTCCTATCACCTTCAGAATTTAAATGATCATTCCAGCTATCTTGGCTAAATACTGAGGTGCGATACCAGGTTCTGTACGGTGGCTTCCGTTCATTTCTTTCGATTTTCGGGTTTTTCCAGTACGTCTCTAAATTGGGTAATTTGCCAATGAGCCAATTTGAGGAGGGTTTATGATGGGTAAATTATAATACGCATGTAAGTGGGGGGAAAAAAAAAAAAAAAAAAAAAAAAAACCAGTTGGGAGGAAACTTATTTTACACTAGAGCGCACTTTTGTTCGGCCCCTTGAATAGTTAGTTAGTATAATTTTAAGACATTCAGCGTCTCAGGCTATTAACGTCTTTACAGATAATTTTGAAAATGGGAGTATAAACGAAAATTTAGATTTTTAAATTAAGAGAGGTGAAGAGTTTTAGAAATGCACATGTAAAATATAGTATATACCTATGTGCGTAGAATACACGAAAAATTAAATATATCTACATATGAAAAATAGTATGTATGTGCGTCGAATACACGACAAATTTTATGAAAAATTAGCTGATATTTAAACCAGCTAATTGTGAGAGTGATCCTTCTTCTTAATGACATTGCGACTAATTATTGTCAGTGCCATGCCTAGTGATACTGATACATTACGTAAGATTTAGATTTAGATTTTAGGTACTTAATTCCTTTTCAACGCGATCTTGCTGTGACTTTGCACTACAAAAAAACGGATTTGCTCCGCTGTGCTTTATTCTTTCAGTCTGAATGAAATGAGAGATGCAAAAAAGAAAAGAAAGCTTTTAATTATACAGAGGTAGAATTAATTAATTGTTATTATATCGTACTTTGCCATTCTCTGGAGGAAATGAATAATTGATTCTATAAGCAGGTTTTTACGGTTATATTCAAGCGAATAACACGCTAAAACGTCTTTACATGGTTATAGCGAGCTTTAAAAATTTTTTAACGGTAAAATTATGGCTTAGAATTTACTTGGTTTTGTTGCTTTAAAGTTATGAACAGGCCGCTTACATTAGGAAGGGTGTACATACGATTGGTATTCAAAGAAGGCGAAGATCTCACTTGATAATTCCTCATGAATTCTGCATCCGAATATGACCTCTGGCTTATACCAGCGGTTATGAATTTTCCGACGGACCAAAGTTTTCCCGGAAAAACAAACTATTTGGGGGCAAATTCGATTTCCCAGAAAACTGACGCATTCTGAAGAAAATTGAGGTCGTATTAGTGGCCAAATGTAAGAGGCACACAAAGTTTCTTTCGAACGGCACAATTAATAATACGCATATTTGTCCAATGTAAATTTATTTATTTACTCGTTCTTTACAATATAAGTACGTCCATTTTTTTATTATGAACTTTCCCTCACGTCCCGACCAATTTGAGTGCGTGACAAGTTTTTTTCAGGGCCAAGAATCATTTTGTAAGTAGTGATGGCAATTCTTGGAAGAATGGCGAAAAGTTTTCAAGTACGGAAGGAGGGCGCCAAGATTAAATCCTTGAGAGTAGTTTCAACAATTCAGGTCGTCAACAATGATCGCTTTTAACATCGACAGATTCAGGTAGGATAGGTAGGCAACTATTCGTGCTCGACAGTGTATTTTGGTCTATACGAGGATTTGAAGGCGTTTTTTGTGGCGATCACTTGGTCGCTATTTCGTGCGTGTCGATTTTTCGAAATAACGCGCCGTTATTGTCGTGTTAATATTCCGCCGATAAATAAGTGCATAAACCTCTCCACGGTGTATGGAACTCACGCACAAGAACAAAATATGAACACAACAATGAAGGTGGATATTTCGGGAAAGCAGCATGTATGAAAACAGCGAGAATTTGACTGCCACAGAAGGCGCCTTCAAATTTTCATATACGCCAAAATGCACTGTCGAGCACGAATAGTTGCCTACCCTACCTGAATCGGTCGATGTTAAAACCGAACCTGGATTGTTGAATCATTACTGAAAGATTCTCGAGGATCTTGGAACTACCCTTCCACGTACTTACGAAAAACTTTTCGCCACTCCCCGAAGAATTGTCATCGCTACATACTTATAAATGATTTTCAGCTCTAAAAAAAAACTTCTTACGCACTGGGAAGATTAAATTAGCCGGGATGTGAGTGAAAGTTCATCATAAGAGAGCGCGTGTACAAATATCGTAAATAATTTACCGAGAGATAAGGGTGTTTATCGATATAACCGTATAAACCACAGAAGAAAGAAGAGATACTCGCGGTGGATAATGAATGACGCAATGGAAACTTAAACCGAACGTCATAGGCGATAAAAATAGCACGCGGTCAGGGGTTTAAAAGGGTAGGACAGGCGGAGGGGGAGGCATTTTAAGGAGTCCCTGAACCGAGATGGCTCTGGCTTCTCCGCATCCCTCAGCCCTCAGATTTATCCCGCTACGGCACTTCTTGAAGCTTTCAGCTGCAGAAGAAAAAAAACACGGCACTCATTCGAACATCCCGAAAATTATTACTGGACTTAAGATTAAGGGTCTAATCCTACTTGAGAGAACCCTGATAATCAAACGAACTAGCGAACAAACAAAAAAAGATCGCGTTAAGTTTAAAAGGCAAATCTTGGGGAAAAAAGAGAGAAAAACCTGTTAAAGTGTTTGCTCCAGAAAACCTTGTTTGGATTCTCCTTTTTTTTTGAAAAAAAAAAGGAGAAAAGGAAAAAAAAATTGTCACTGGAGGTTTAATTTAAGTTACAGAATTGTTAAAAAAAAAATCCTAAAAGACTTGCTGTAGTTTTTTAACACTATAAACTTGTTCGAAAAAATGTTAAAAGAACTTTAAAAAATAGCAATTTTTTCAAGACTCTCTTCCGCAAATTTTACTGAAACGAATAATGCAAAAATGTTTCCTAAAAAATAATTTTGAGCAGTTTTTTAAGGATTTCTGAAAATTGCTATTTACAGATCATTGCGGACAGAGATTATTTTAGGGGCTTGGAAGATAAGGTGCATACTTAAGTGCATTCTTTTTTCTATTTCAAAAAAACCTGTTTCGAAATTCGAAATTCCATGGATCCTTATGTTGGAAAAAAAGTTCACACAGACTTTTTGATGCTTAAAATTGGAATTTGGGAGCACATTTTTCGCAGCATATGCATTCAGATTAGTTTAACTTGAAATCATTAACGCCTCGAATTTTTCAAAAACTGCACTTGTGCGCCTTGTCCTCCAAGTCCCACATTTCTGGGTCATTGAAGAAACAACGTATGTGCCACAACATCTCCCAATGCAGATGAGCGTTTCAACGGATGAGCCAGGAACGGTGATTCGTTGTTTCAAAATTTAGTCCACTTGGCTTGGCTCTCTGAATGAAGGGGTTGCGCGGTGGCATAAGCGAGGGACAGAAGGAAGGGTTTCTCGCGGGCTAGACCTACGTGACAGGGAAGCGCCAGCCAATGGAGGATACAATAACCCCGTCATCCCGGCTTTGCTAGCAACTTCACACCTATTGCTTTGATTCCAGGAACAGGTCCAGAGCCACTATTTCTTCTGTCACACGACTATTCTTATCCCTACTTTACATTTAAATGTTCGTCTGTCCCCGTTGCACAATGCAACTGTGGGTGATGGCAATTTCATGCTGCCCAAAAATGACAGCGAAATAAAGCCTCGTTCAGACGTGGGCTCTTGAGCGGTCAACGAGTCGCTTTTTTTGGCGTTTTTTTCTTTCCTTTTCCACGAATTTATTTTTTTCTTCCACTCAGCACATAGATCAAATTTTATTTCACGACAATATGTTGAATAAAATATTAAAAAAAAATCCGGGAAAAATCGTGTCACGAAAGGAGCTTGTAAAATTATTCGCAAATTTGTTTTCAATGAATTGATTGCTGTCATAAAAATTCGAATTCCGGTTCTCAGGACTCCTTAACTTCTCGGGAGCGTTTTCGATAACTACGAAATTTTTTGAAATTGACAGCAGAAATTTTGAATGTTGCAAACTTTGAGCCAGACTTTGGTCGAGAAGAGGTATTTAGAGGTGATACTGAATAACCTTCTTTTTTCGCTCAGATTAGCAACCGTGGTTTCGTAACACCAATTTTCCGGTGTAATTTGCCCGGTCCCCGAGGAGGATCATTTTTCGCGGTTAGTAGGAAATTTTTGTCACCTTGAAATATTTAATATACTTATTTTTTCCCCCATTTAGATCTCCCTCTGAGAAAATTTTGCTTCCTCTTGACGATACACCCCCTCCACCCTCATTATTGAGTGGACTTAAAAAACACCTTATCCAAATAGGTACCTTGTTCAGATCATTTTTAATTTCAGAATTTCAGCCACATGGTCTGACAAGGGAACAATAGGTATAGGTACCTATTCCTACCTATACGTATGCGTTTCTTTCGAGCCAACAGGGAGGAATAAATTTTGACAAGTTACATTGATATTGGAAACACCGACGTGTCAAGAAACAATAAAAAAAAAAAATACCATCAAATCGGTTGGTGAATCCAGCGACACCCCCCTCTCCCATCAGATTTTGTCTGGAGATGCCGAAGGATGATCAACATTAATGGATGAGATGGAAGAAAAAGTATAGAATTCTCCTGAAAAGTCTTTCTGTGTGCAGGTGAATTCAATTTTCACAATGACAGAAATCACTGAGAATTTGCAGGATCAGGAAGGAGGAAAACTCGTAGGTGTACCTAATTAAAAGGGCGAGAGCGTATGGGCTGGCACCGATTCAAAGAATTGTCAAATTAAGCGATTAAAAATAATGGAAGCTCGCAAATAATTCGTAATGAGTGAGATGATTTACAGAAAAATAATAGCAGTCAACGATATAAATTGACATGCTCAGTGACGGGCACAAATCGGATTTAAAAATAACGTAAACAGCGGCAAAACGAGGCTACGTGACTGAAGCGTGATAGTGGATGGCTGCAGAGGGCATTGAATAATAGGGTCTCTTCATTGACTTACCCCACGAGAAAACGGGACTGAAGCACAGGGCCAGTAGATGAGCTGCACAGAAAAACAATTTCATTCTCAGTTAAGAGCTAACACTTAAAAATTAAAAATTAACAACCGTTAAGAACTTCGCTAAAATGAGCACATAACATTGTTTCGTTCGATAAGAGAACACGCGTTTTCACCGCCGCGGTCACCGAGCTCTCCCGATAGCGTTCGCTTGCCAACTACAGAAATTTTACACACATGCGCGCGAGGAGCGCGAAGCGATTCAATTCAATTTTCAGTGATGCACGGCATTACATGCACCATACTGAGTGCCCGCAGTAGTAACAAGAGAACTGTCAAGTTGGCGCTCGGGGCATGAATGAATAGCACCAACGGTGCACGCTGAAAAGTTCCTACTGCCGTGAACGCCGTCGTAATTTTGTCGTGGGGTTTATAATCGGTCAAAGCAGTTTAGAAAATTGATTTAAACTTTAAACGAATAGAAATATATCTCATCGATACATTTTGCGTTTCAATAAAAACCAATATCGCTTTCTTACAGGCGAATTCGGTGGTTGACATTCGCGATTGCACGCTTGAGGTTACCCAACCTGATGTGTCAATGTCCACAAAAATACAGGAATGGTTGTTTGTGTTGCAGTGAAGTGCACTTTTTCTCCGGAATTTCCTTTCTTGCAGTGTCGACTTAAATCGGGTTTTGTTCGGTTTTATGAAAGTGACGAAGGATACACAGCTGCAATGCACGTATGTTTATCAAATGTAAGTTATGACAATTTCTGGGATCGCGAGTGTGTCTCAGACTCGTATCATGAATGCACTTGCTTCTCCAATGTGGTCTCATGAGGATGGCGTGTTCTGTTTACGTTGTAAGGGAGAATGAGGTCTCCTCGTGTCCATTTCTACTTTTCCAGCTAATATGACGGTCAAACCAAGATATTATTGGTGTCCATTCACAATGCCAACCTTAGCACTGTTCTCTAAACTTCTTATTCTGATTCACTCTGGTAACTTTGATCGAGTTTAGCTGTTCACCTACCTTTCATTCAGAATTAGAAGTCTGTAGAGAGTAACACTCATTGAGTGGCATTTAGCACTTCGAACAAGTAGCAAAGGAAATCTGACTGAATTTTATGAGATCTAGCAGGAATGCCAATGCTAACTGTAAAGGTAGAAATATCAGTATGGATGAAGCCTCTCCCACCAAAATCCGTATCATACGATCGATGTAGAGCTCTCAAATCAGCATCACATGGGGTCATATGACACTTGGTTCCCTCAAAGCTTGTTGGGCTGAAGATCTTTGAGGGTTATGTGACGCTACTTTGAGAGCTCTACTGTTATCGTTGAATACGGGCTCAAGAATTTCTGTATTGGAGCAATGTTAGGAACTAAGTACAGATACATGACTCCAAATGTATCTATTTGAACAAAAGAATATATGGAAGTTGTCTGTGAAATAGGTACTACCTAAAGCTAATTCCTTGGAAAAGACTGTCTTCTAGGTCTCGCCAACAAGAGTCGAGTAGTTTATTTTGGAAACTAAAGCTTGAGGAGTCACTTACAGTGGTTCCTAGTAAGTACGTTTGAAATGGAATAAATGACAAGACATTTATACAATGGGACTACCATGGACTCAGCTATGTTCTTTCGTGAAAGGTATATGTATCAACATAAACAGGGGGCATGAATAATGTAAATGCATAGATTTTCACTGATACTCGAGTTGATTTTATGTGCATTATTGCATTGTTAGCACCTAGAACAAAAATCTTAGTCTCACAAAGTTGTTCATGTCAAGCCCTGAATGTAAAATTCCAAAGTATCAGTATACAATAGTCTATTCAATTGAGTCTAGAGTAGCTGAAATCCAGTGACTGGGTATGAGCATTTGGTTTCAGAGGAGGTTGTTGATCCCGTGTTGAGACAAAAGATGAATTATATATTTGTAGCAACAGCAACACTCATCAAAGATGTCATTTGAATGGACGTTTTTAGTATTGAATTTTGTTGATTTTAAGCCAATCAAAGGCTGACCTTTTTCTCAACTTACTCTCAAGTATTCACAAAAAAACTCAAAAAGATGTATTGGTTGTTTTATTTTCAAAAACATGAGCGGAAATTTTTAAAAACTGCAATAGAGTTACATATTTTTTAACTCAGGTCATTGTTATCTCAGGAAGGCGTACTGTAAACTATATGGTAAAAATTCTTTAATCATTGATGATCTGTGGTCTGACACACATAGTGTGTCACAAGATCCAGATATATTTCTTTTTTGAAGAAAATCTAAACTTTGAATTTTATGTTTTAGGGTTTGATTGTGTCTGCAAAGGGACAGCAGTAAGTTTGCCAACTGCCATCATGGGGTAAGTTTTACTATTGTATTGAATTTTCTCTCTATGTTGCAAAATGCACCGAGGCATTCTTCATCCGAGCGGAAAGCAGTGTTTTTTTCTAGTTTTCATGCCAGTCAAAACGTACAAATATTTTTATTTCAAGTGCTAAAGTATATTATGTGTCATTCTTGACTGCAAAATATGATGGAATACAAAGAGATTGTCTCTGGTAGATTCTGGAAGGTAAGTTTTTTATTTATCACTGATAGAGAAACCCTCTAGGAATTGAATTCAAGATGATTTTTTGTTTAAAGGATGTCATTAAGGAGGGTATTTTGGCCCTAACTTTGGTCGAAAGTTGAAACAGCTTAGAATAATGTCATGTATGGTCAAATCGACTCTTAATCATCTACCCTGTGAGAACTTTGACCTTATTTGAGGTGTTTTTGAAAGGTTTTTGCCTGATTTACCAGGGCAAAGTAGTGAAGTTTTGCAGTTTTCTCAAATAATTGCTCATTTTCAGTCCTAAATTAGATTGTTTATGTATGAGCACAAGCGACTACCACTTTCTCCTTTAAATATGTTGTAATGGGTGTACTAAAGATTAACATATTCGCAAATGAAAGTGGTAGTCGCTTGTGCTCATACATGAGCAATCTAATTTAGGACCGAAAATGAGCAATTATTCAAGAAAACTGCAAAACTTCACAACTTTGCGCTGGTAAATCAGGCAAAGGTTTTTGCCTGATTTACCAGCAATGAATGACAATCACATAATGGAATCTTTTTAATGCAATATCTAGTCTGCCTTATTATTAGCTAAATTTTTAAGGAGCCTCAAACCGTTTGGTAGTTCTGGTGCCAGGAGTCTCCAATCAGTAAAAGCTCCTAGACCACTTCCAACATTTTTTAAGTCTAAATATGCAATTATCATAAAATAACATGCAATTATCCTAATCTCTTTGTTTTCCACTATCATAAAATGATAATATCATTGATTTGGAAGAGTATTGTCAAAAATCTGTCAAGAATTCACTTAATACAGAAAAGAGGAGGACAGAAAACGTCCTAACTTCTCTGTAAATGTCAGAAACCTAGAGCCTGTGCTTCTCGTGTGTGACCTGCAGGTGACTATCTATTCCAGGACAAGATCGTTGTTCCCTAAGATTGTTTCAGGATTTTTTCGAAGGACTTAAATGTTCAAACAGGACCTGGAAATGTAAAGAAGGTTGCAACTCAGAATTATTGACAAGGATTAACGTTCTTTATTTGAAGTCATCTCATCAACTTTGTACAACCTGGATCAAGATCTTACTGTGTGTCCATCATCATGACAACCCCAGGAGACGAGGCTATTCGGATTTCAGGTGAGTTGGTCTCTCAAATTCTGCTTCTGTTTTTCAGTATTTAACATACTTCTAAATTCCTCAGTTGTTTTACTTGAACGTTAGAAAAAGAAAGTAAAGAAGGAGTGAAAAATTTCACAAATTTGATAGGAAAGGAAATTCAGCCCATTGTTTCCATGGAGCAGAAGTGGGGCGGAGACTGAAGAAAAACAGGAATGCAGCATGTGGCGGAAGGCCTGGGAATACCTGATTTCATCATTAAATTCTCTGATGGTTTCAGTGTAGAAAGAGAATTCACTGCCAGCTTTTCTTTCTTTCTTCGATGATTGAGGTTTTTAGAGTTTTTGGTATTCTACATTTTTTGGAAAATCTGAATAGCCTCCCTCAGGCAACTTTTTGTACTGACACCTAGACAAATTTGGCAGAAATGATAGCTTTTCTTGTGATTTAAGAATGTTCATTTATAGGACAATAGTGCGATCAGGGCTTTTCACCATCAGAAAGATCACTAATATTGGTGTGCCAGGAGGAAGACTTGAAAAACAGGAAAGGGGGAAACATGAAATTTTGTAGTGAATACTGCCGTGCTAAGGAAGAACACCGTATGAACATTCTAGAGTTGCCAAATTTCTCTTGACGAAACATGTATTTTTGACGACATATATGCAAATTTTTCTTCGAAATTTTCATCTGTTTTAGATGAAATTGCGAACAAAATTGCCTGAAAATTTTGGCAAATAATATTCATAATTGTCTGAAAGAATTTGTTTTTTATCGAAAGAAATTTGGCAACGTCTGAAGGCTCATACGGCGTTCTTCCCTAGCACGGCAGAAAACTAGTCCTTTACAATAATGACAACGTTTAGTACCCTGAATGGTGTCAATCTGATGTATACTGGTGTATACCGAAAGATCCTAGTAAGCCCAGAGACCATGTAGAAAAGATTATGGAAACGAGATTTGGAACATAATGAGCCCTGTATTGCTTATGCTCAAGGGTAAAATTTTGAAAGAGCCATTTTCGCTGAAGTACTTCTATGAGTCAAATTTTGAAGCAAGCTAATTTAGGAAAACGATCTACCATGAGGTCTGTTGGGGTAGCAGTGTGGGTGCGGACACATAGTGGGAGGGGGCTGGGAGGTTTCTCTCCTCAGAAAGGTCTGGAGGGTCCTCAGCTCTTCACCCATTAAAATTTTGAAAATCATGTACCTTTGAACGTAATTTTTGGTTGTTTTCATGATGAAATATCACCATAATTTTAAGGTAGAGAGGAAATCTTCAGAAACATTTTTTTAGGGGGAGGGCGCCACCCGCCCCCCTCGCTCCGCACTCGCTTCACCACTGGTCTCCAATGCATGGTTTTCGGTCTGATGGGTGGGTGGATGGGGGGGGGGGGGGGGGGGGGGGGTATAAATTTAATACGAATTCTTGCACATGAAACATTTTAAGTGGCTGCACTTCTTTGTTACATTTGAGTGATTAAACGGTCGCGCGCTCTAGCTGTAGGACACTCAACAAGTCTGACGAATATAGTTTTCAGAATGCTCGCTAGGTTGCGCGAAGTTCCTCTCTTGTAGCGGCACATTTCCTCGTAGCAGCGCACCGTTGCCGTTTCTAACGATGTTGAAATTAACCAAGGTCGTTTTAAATTAGTCTGATCGCGTTGATGTCTGAAATAAGTCCGCGCCCGCATTTTTACACCAACCGCAGATAGTTAATAGGGTAATGCGTTCAGACTTGAAGCCGAAGAGTCGCCGTTTGCTTTGATTCTTTAACCTTCTTTCGTAAAATTTTTTAAACCAACAGTTAGGGTCAATATATCGTCGTACAATCCATTGATCTATGACAGTTTTTGAAAGCTATTTCCATAAGTAACACAAATTTTAATTTTATGGACTTTCAGTTCTTGCGAGAAAAATCTGGGAAATTTGGGAAAATCTATTTTATCTTCTACCTCCTCACCGACGACCTGAAAAGAGTGCCTAAAGGGGCGAGGCACTTGATTGGGCTATTGCCTGCCCTCGTTTAGTGCTGAAGTTGCATACAAGAGGCAGGACAAAGAGCATGCACATTGTGCATTTCGGAGCGTATTTCAGATACATCTGTCCGTGCCGGATTTATGGATTTGTTCACCTCGCACTGGAAAAAAAAACACATTGGATCTAGAGTCCAGACTCTTGAAAACATTGACAAGGAAAAATACTCTTGATTCAATCAGATTTTTGCTTAAATCCGAAGGAAATCCGCTCAAATTAAGAGGCTTGGTTCTTGATTTAAGCAAAAATCCGATTAAATCAAGAGTATTTTTTCTAGTCGATGTTTTTAAGAGTCTGGACTCTAGATCCAATGTGTCCAGTGTGTTATGAGACCGATTTAGTTGCTCCGCGAGGGGAGGTTTAGAAGGCACCCTAAAAAGCCTGAAAGAAACGTAGGGAAGGGTTAACGGAAATCTCTAAACCCTGGTACAAATTGGCGATAGGAGCTGCGTTTCAAAATACCATAGGAATTCTTACAGCCGACTGAAGAAGGCTATTGAAAATCATATAGCTGGCTGTAGAAAGCGGAGCAAATCATATAGCCGGGCTATACGAAGCTATTAAAAAGTATACAGTTGGGCTATAGTTCCTATCGCGCCAGGCTTACACTTTATCGCCATTGGCTATAAAAGGCTATAAGAAATTGTGTAGAAATTCGCGTGCTTTGGAAATCATTAAGTTTGATATGGTACTACCTGAATATTTACAAAACATACATTATATTTTCCTTTAAAACATATTTTTTTTTCATCAATTAAAATGAGAATAATCCATACTGAGTGTGCAAACATTTCAAAATCATGAGTTGAAAAACGCTGACTCCGCGAGATTAAATATTGTAGCCTAACACAAAGCGGAGCGGCGACGCACTGGCGCCTACAAACCTAACAGGGATACCTCACGCGTTGCGCAATGCGTGAAGTATCCCTGTTAGGTTTGTAGGCGCCAATGCGCGTTTCGCGCTAGCCGCCCGCCCGCCGCGCCGCAGCGTACCACGGCGCTTGAAGCAACTATTTTACACCAGAGGTATTGCACAGTATCATGAAAAGTTGAAAACGTCCATCAGGATATTTCTAGGCGACTTTGACCCATGGTCGTTTTGATGTGCTCAACCTGATTTTCGAGCGAATTGATTTCGAACTTTTGAATCGGTTTCAAAAGTTTGTTCAATGGAGATGTTGAATGTGTGAGGAATTTGCGATTTGACTGTTGATTTTTACGTAGAAGTTCGCGAGAAACACGATGGTGCCACTGATTTTCTCTGAAATCAACTCCCAAGCTCACAAAAAGCTCTCAAGTTGAGGCCAAAATGGAGGGGATATCCCACGCTATCCTGAGAGTCCACCTCTACATCAAGACAAACTTTCCATGCAAAGATAGGGAGCAAATACATTATCCGGGTTGCCGTGTTTTCATTTTGAGAGTCCCCAAATAAAGTGGCAGCCCTGTGAATGTATTTGCTCCCTATCTTTGCATGGAGAGTTTGTTCTGATGTAGAGGTGGACTCTCAGAATAGCGTGGGATATCCCCTCCATTTTGGCCTCAACTTGAGAGCTTTTTTTGAGCTTGGGAGTTAATTTCAGAGAAAACCAGTGGCTTCATCGTGTTTCTCGCTAACTTTTACATAAGAATCAACAGTCAAATCGCAAATTCCTCACACATGCAACATCTCCATTGGCTGTACCGCATGCTTGCAACAGAACCATTCAACATTTTTTTCTGGTGCATCCGGAAAATCAATGCTATCTGAAGTAAGAAATCCCAGAAGTCCTGATGATCGATCTTTGTGCATCCAAATCGGCCACGGAGACCTGGAGTCTTTGAATAAATCAGAACCGACGAAAAAACCTTCGCTTTACCATTGTTATCCTGAACATGAAACTTCTCGTACCGCGGACAATACTTAGCTCGGCTAAACATCTTTGAGCATGAGCTCATCGCCGTCTCGCTGCCGAGGAAGTTTTCACGGTAGCCTCCTGTAAGCTGCTTGAGCCTGCAAGTAGGATACGAAGGAGTGCTCAAAAATAATTCCGAAATTCTATTTTTACCGCGCGACCATACTTCGTCGGTGTCTTGATGCTCCATGAATTGCATCCTTGCCAAACCGAATTTCGGGTTTCAAAATTTCCTGTATTCGTGGGTGTTCACGGGAAGAGGAGTATAGGTCCAAAGAGGCTAGATTAATGAACCGCCAGATATGAGGAAAAAATCAAGTACCTCAGCAACTCGGTTTTTCTTCACTGTTTCACGCAGAACTCGTTGAAAATATAAAAACCTCCAAAATCGACTCATATGTATGTAAAAAGTAAACGGTCATAATTGACGTTATAAACAGTAAAGTCGTACTTCCCACTCCCGAAAAACCATATAAACATAACGTATGTTAATCGAAGGTTATATGGCAACTGACGACGCAACATCTCCTTATCAGCGCCCTGCCGTCATCCCCGCACAGGACGTCCCTGTCGCCTTTTCCCAGGTGGTACCCAATCCAAAATATGTTTGGGCAACCTCTCCTCCTTTTGCTAATTTTTCAAAAAGGCTTACCAGAACTACGGATCCCCAAGTTTTCGAAGATAGCTTGAAAACATTTTTCAACTACATCCTAAAATTTGTTTCTTATATATTGAAAAGAAACTTTAAAAAAGAAGGAGAAATACGTGTTTTTCTGTATGCTGTTGGGTAGGGTTGTCACAGTCAGGGAATACCGGGAAATGTCAGGGAATTTTTAAAAGTCAATGAAAACCTGGAAATGTCAGGGAAAAATCCTTTTGTCACCGTCATTTGCCTCCTAAAAAAGGTTTGACATTTCGAACAACAAATTTGTCTGAAAATTTTTTCTAATTATGTCTTTTTCACCATCTTGCATATCCTCAATTAGACCGCATTTAACAGAAAGGAACCAAGCCACATCAGCTATTGCAACATTTAAGTGGGCAATTTAATTTTTTACGAGATAACGTTTGTGCGGACTCTTTTGAAAATTTCAAGGAATTTTCTTCGCACCACGGAGAAAATTCACTGAAATTTGCATGAAAATCTGCACAACCGTCTTCATATAAAAAATAAAATTGCCCAATAAAAGTTGGCAATAGCTGATGTGGCTTGGTTCCTCTCTGTTTAACGCGCTCCAATTGTCGGGGAATTTCGCTAAAATATGTCAGGGAAATCAGGAAAATGTCAGGAAATTTCATCGTGTAAATTCTGCGGCAATCCTGATTGGGATAGGTAAATGAGCTCCTAATTCATCGAGTCACTTAGAAACGCAAACATTATCCGTTGATCCCTTATCGACTTACTTTGTTTATAAGTCAGTGAACTGAACCCCTCTGCAGTAAGGAACGTCGGCAGACTCAGATTCCTCCGAGGACGTCAACACAGATTCCGCTCGGGTGGGTTGTTCTTGGTGGCTTTCAGGGTGAGGGGCTTCCCTCTGGCTCCCGGCCAAGTTCCGTCGACTTCAGTCGGATGGAGATACAGCGATTATTAGTGTCTGGCGCTCTCGGTTTCATCGTTGCAGCAACAGTCAACAGTCTCCGCGTTTCTGCCCGCTCGCGCGACGTGTTTCCGGTGTCGTCCCCGAATCAAAATCGGCCCAGTGATCGCCGAATCGTTTCGCAAGTTCAAAAGATATATCTGTTTTACGTGTAACCACCGGCGCGGGAGTAATACACATGTTTGATCCAAGTGTTCGTGCGCAGTAAGGTTGGACGTGTTCTTTCGTTGGTGCACCGTTGACTTCGCTCCTATGGTTCATGCAGATCCTTGGAAACTTCCTTGGCTAGGGTTCTCACAGTCAGGGAAGACTAGGAAATGTCAGGGAAAACCGGGAAATGTCAAGGAAAATGATGTCAGGGAAAAGTTATCAAGTCGCCTTTATTTGCTTTTTAGTATGGGTTTGACGCTTCGGACGACAACTTTCAATTGCCTGAAAACGATTTCTGATTATGCATTTAACCATCTGGCATATCTTTAATTCTCACGAAATTTCACCAAAATGTGGCAGGGAAATCAGGGAATTTGATTTTCTAAATTCTGTGGCAGCCCTGATTGGCATTCTCTGCGTATTTGCTGAGGAAGCCGTCACTGGAGAATTAGCACAAATAAATCTCATTGCTCCATCTACGAGTTTGATGAGCGAGTTCGCAACATTTTTTATGATTTTTTTCTGAAATGATAAAATTGTAGACAAATAGATTTTGAAGTGAAAAAACGTGCCGACTTGTGACGTCATCTGGCAGCATTTTCCATTCAAAAATTTGTATTCTAGCAGACCACCTCATTTTGCCTTACCTCCTTCAATAAATGTTCGATGTAGAAACCAAGGATATTCTCATGCTCAGTTCTCCTAGAAGTGCCATCTTAAAAATGAAATTTACCACCTTTCAGACACCTGCAAATTCGTTTTTATTATTATCTTTAAATGTATTTTCAATCATATAAATTTGAGCTGAAAAACCGAGTCAGCTTCATAATTTTCAGGTGGGGTTAAACATAGTTTTTCCGAGAGGTAAGCTTTGTTGACACGATATGACACACATCCTCGAATAGATAATTATTGCTGCACGATGGATAATGGTTAGCCTACCACGAAAATTGAAGGCGAAATGATAATGTGCGTAGCCTCTTACCCCCCTCGTGTCATCATTGCTTCCCCTAAAAATCTAAGCAGAATACGCTTGTGGAATAAAATTTTCCTCCCCTCCATGTTGTTCTCAAAATCTCAGAGTAGGTAATATAATGTGCGTGGAATTCATATAGAAGAAGGAAGAACCCCTGGAATAATGTATGAATATGCATCAGAAAACATGTTGGAAATGTTGGAGGTTTCTGAATTTTTTTCTCCTCTGGGGTCTGCATGAGTCATGAGTTTTGCGAACTCGCCTCTTCGGAGTTTCCTGAAGCTCTAATATTCAGTTTTTGCGCTAGGTTTCTCCACCTGTTCGATATCAGGTCTGAAGTGGTGTGAAAGTGATATCTGGAACCTTGCAGATGATAAGCAGAGTGCAAATATTTTAGTGTTCTCGTCATTGTTTCAAGTATTCGTCCAACGAGCTGCGCCGCTGTAGTAGACGTATAATCGATAAATTGCGGATCTGAATCTGATTACAACATGTTCCGTCAAGTCTAAGTAATTTCGCACTGAGTCATTGTTTACTCCATTTTCGGATACAGTTGGAGTGCTTGAAAAATCGTCCAGCTCTGGATCGTTTTATCGGCGTGGATGTGAAGTTCGAATGCCTTATGAAGGGTTGTGTCAGTAGTGCTTCGGTATAATATTAGTGATGCGCCGTGAGTGAAAAATCGTGAAATCGGGTGTTCATCTAAACCGAAGGAATCTTTTCACATGCTTGTTTTGCAGTCATGTGAGGCATGCGGTTTGTTATAGGCGTGTAGATATTGCCAGCAAATATTGGTAAGTTTATGTTTTTGTGGTAGCCCAGTTTTTTGTTCGTTTCCTGTCGAAATCGGTCAGAGCCAAACTTCTCATGGCGTTTCCTTCGAAATGAAGTTTATCTTTCTTTCGTTTTTTCAAGTGTCGCTTTTTTTGAAACAATGCTCGTCGCCTTAACCTATATTGTAAACAACGTTTCCTCCTTTGCAATGAGGGCAATTTTTGAGGCTGGACCATCCCTGTTGGAAGTGATAAATGTTGCTTCAGTAGCAATTTTGTCTTCCGACCAGAGAGCATAGCCAACTGTCTCCTCGCAGTACGAGGAGTCCTTGCTATTCTCTGATTGTCTCTACCACCTCTTAACTGATTCACTTAAACAAAAACTCCAGCAGTGGAAGTCGTATACCTACGAGCTGTATAGACATACCGTCCGCGTTCCGGGCTCAGTGGCCGAAAGTTCCGGGGCTCCGGGTGCTACGCCCGGAATTTTAGGCCTCTATGCCCGCTACGAACTTGACAACATTGTCTATATAGTCCGTAACTTTTTACAGTGTTATCGTGGGGATTTAAGAAACTATATGTGAACCTTCAAACTCTTGAGTCGGTTTTTTTAACGCTGGTCTTTCAAAATCTAGCAAACTTGCGCTGAACCCCCTCCCCTCCCCCCCATTACCCTTACCGTCAAGGAAAGTGCCTTAAAGCCGCAAAGGCTTCCTTATTTTTCGTCTCATCCCCATCCTCCCCCTCCTTCACCTTCACCACCTTCTCTGTCTCCGAATTTACTATTCCCGTTTTATTGGCTCACCTTTATCCTGCACCACCCCATCACCTCAACCCCACAGTTTGACCCGGTTTCATCAGGTTCAGTTGCATGACTTGTGGCAACTAAGGCATCGCGTCGTCAACTTGTATTTCTCATCTTCCCTAGCTTTTGGAACCTTTACGCTGCTCGTCTAAAACGTCTGCTGAAAATTGTTAAACCCCAAGTTGATAGGCGCCTGCATCCTCTGCCTACAAATCAGCAGAAACATCGCAGAAAAACACTCATCTTGGTCGGCGATGCGTCGCCGGTAGGGCTGGAAATTTACGACGTCGCGACGTCGTAAATTTCCAGCCCCATTTCACTTGTTTGAAAGACGACAATTTGGGTGCTCCTTCCCTGTCCCATTTTTTACATACTGAAAAAACAGAATGATTTGACTCCGCTGTCAAGTTTTCTTCTCTAGTTAAGAATGAAATGGACGGATCCAACTGGAATCAGTCGTAGTGCGCTCCTCACCACGTCGTCTCTTTTTCTCTCTTGTTTTATTTTCATAACAGAGAACCAGGCGAAAAATACGTCTTTAAATTGAATGTGAATTCACTCTAGATTATGATGCATATACCCTCAAAATGTCATGCTTCAGTGGTACTTAGTTTGCTGTTTAAAAAGCAAAACATCAGAGGAAATCAGGCAACGTCTGACGTAGTTTCGCTGATTTCGGTCATATCTATCCAAATTGCTGATCTTGCTCGATATGAATCGAATTTTCCGCCTTGCTGCACGTGTTTTTCTCGCAGCGTTTTAAAGAATATTTCCGATTTAATCAAGTTACTTTTTCCCAGTGTCAAGCGACTCCAAGATGGTGATCTCCGAATCTCAGCGATGAATGATCGCGTGGGCGGTTGTCGGGCTCCGAAGTTTTCGCGCTGCGTCACCTGCGTTGGTGGCCACGAGGCGCTGATGACCGACGCGGCGCGTCGCGGCGCATGTTCGCGTTGAGCTCTTGCCAATCGCAAATCTCTGCTCCATCCACTTGTAGCAAAAACGGAGCTCTGTTTCTAGTGATGAGACGAGCCTCGATGCTCCCGCCGGCACCCCATCTTTGGGACAGGGACCCCCCCCCCTTACGAGAGTGGATGCTTCCCTCAACTGCCCCTTCCCTCCTGAGATAAAATACACTAGAAAAAAAGCACATTGGATCTAGAGTCCAGGCTCAGAAAAACATCGACAAGAAAAAATACTCTTGATTCAATCAGATTTAAGCTTAAATCAAGAGCCAATCCTCTTAATTTGAGCGGATTTCCTTTTGATTTAAGCGTAAATCTGATGGAATCAAGAGTCCTTTTTCTTGTCGATGTTTTCAAGAGTCTGGACTCTAGATCCAATGTGTGAATCCAGTGTATTTTAGAGACCCCACACTTCTAGTTTCCCTGTAGTGCAGAAGTTCCTTTCCGAAGTCAACTTTTAGATTCGCACAACTGAGAATTCTAAAGGCAGGTTGAGATCAGAAAGCGCTTCCTATCGGCTGAGCGCCTAAAAGCGTGTGAAGTTATTATTTTGATCTTAAATGAGAGACATTTGAAAGCTTTCAAGTAGACATGCACGTCTTTTAAAATCCAAAGAAAATTGGAGCGTTTTGTCGACTGAGCCTGTTTTTTTTTTTTTTTTNTTTTTTTTTTTTTTTTTTTTTTTTTTTTTTTTTTTTTTTTTTTTTTCGTATTTATTAGTGGTCCGTGGCCGGATTTAGGGGGTGGCCACATAGGCCGCGGCCCATGGTGGCATATCTAGGGGGCGGCAAATTTTGCAATTTTTTTAAATGTAGGTATAAAAATAATCAGATTTAGAAAAAAAAAATTACAAACGATCAAAGGCGACAAAACCTCTCATTTCCTGAAAGTATAGCAATTTCTAATTTTGTCGTCTTTCAGTGATACAAGTGGCAGCCCCTTTAATTAGTCGAGTTAAGAGAGAAACCAAACACGCAATTTGGCCAGGAACGGCGCGACTTGGAGAGAAATGATGACGAGGACTTGAGATGAAAAGGAGAAGCCCTCGGCGCGGCGATCGATCGGCATGTAGCACATATTAGCGCCTACAAGACTGCACGAATACTTCACGCATTGCATCAAACACAGTGCGGTCACTGCGGTCAGCGTGAAACGGATAGCGCCTGCAAGAATGCATGAATACTTCTCGCATTGCGCCAAACACGGTGCGGTTTGCGCGGCGCGGCGGAAGTTAAAATCATTAAACCACATTTATGTTTGTTCTTTCATAATTTTTTCGTTCATTTCTTATGAATGGATGGCCTTGTCCACATAGAGATAGGTTTACGAAACTTAAATTTCGCGCAAAGTTCCGTGAACTTTTGCTAGTAGTGTTGACAGGGCTTTCCCAAAAAATGTGTCCAACACGAGTAAACGCGTCTTATGCACATCTCCCACGCTGCCACGTTCACTTGATGGTTTTTATTGATGTTTCAAAACGAATGAGAAGGGGGCGGCAAGATACGCAGGCGGCCCATGGGCGGCAATTAGGTAAATCCGGCCCTGGTCCGATGTATCGTTTGGTTCCAAACAATAGAATATAACCTCAAACAAAAATATTAGGATATAAGTTGGAAAAGCTGAAAATTAGGAAATTCCCAACAATTTCACTCTTCATTGCCAGTTTCTACTCATAAGTATCGAAAATCTATCACAAAAACCCCGTTCTATTAGATTACTCAATTGACTTTTAAGGCTATTCGTACATGATGAACGAATCGATACCGGTACAATCTCACCTGCGGGCCGATTATTGAAATTCATAGACAAAGCTATAGACAAAGAAGACAAAAGAGATATGGAAGGATCCTATTGGTGGAAGCGGGTGGTTTGAATGGACAAATAAGGTAGGTAATAGACTAAGTAACGGCAACCCAAGAGGGACCCGATAGTTAGTCCATCATCTTCTCCCTCAGTCTTGAGGAACCACTCATTTCAACGAATAGGAAAGCTTCATACTCCCTAAGTCTTCTTTGTCTATCGCTATGTCTATCAATTTCGACAATCAACCCGCTGTTTGATGTTACGATCTATTCTCCCTGCTGAGTGACGTTGAAGTCAAAGTTTCGGTTTTTCACCTTCGCTTTCGTTGGCTAGCTCAACCGCGCCGAATAGTTTCGTTCAGAATGCAGTCTCACTCTTTTTCGAGCTCCATTCCGCAATTTAACGAAGACTTATGAAGCAACTTGAGCGTGTTATATTGTCGTAGCTGTCGGAGAGGCCGGAGCTACAAAAATTCGACTGAACCGGTTGTTAACTGTCGGGACGGTGCGCGGTGTGACTGTCGCTCTCGGTGAAAGTAAAGGGCCAAGAGACGCTGAACGAACGGGAACGAGGAACCGGGTATCCACCGTTCAACGTCGTCGCCCCGGGCACCGAATCGATGACTTTGCCAACAAGCCCAGTCTTTGCTGTCCCCGCCGTTAAAACACTCGGTAACTTGATCAACTACGACAAATTTCCTGCTGACCGAGTTGTAAGCTTCTCTCAGAACTGCCGCTGTCCCTTCGCTTGGATATTCATGGAATTAGAGATATATTCTGGGAATAACTTGCAGGGGTGCAGAAAGTTCTTAGCCTTCTCCTAGTCGTAATTTACCTTCTCCCTTATTTGGATTGTATTATGCAAAAAGGAACCAAGAGTATTTCAATGTCGCTAAGATTGTGCAACTTGGTTCACCTTGCAAATATAAACTGATCATTTAAACAATATTCATCTTTACTGTCAATAAACCATAAATTCATGACGAAAATTACCAATTTTTTGCGTGATTTCAGTAATTGTATTGCAAAGAATGTCAATTGTACAATCCTAGCAACGTTGGAATGCTTTTGGTTCCTTTTTGCACAATGCAATCCATTTGATGTTTTGTTTAAATTTTGCCTCTACATAAAACACCGTGACTAAAACTAAATAAACAACAGTTTCCTTCCCAAGAAGCAGCGTGCTTTAAAAGCATCCAACACAAAAATCAATTCACCTCACAGTTTTCTTCCCAAAATTGATCGGAATGGGGTACAGTCTTCCGTGACGAGATCATGATAGCGTGACCGAGAACATTTTGCAGCCCTGGAATACTGCAAGCGTTCTTCAGGTATTAACGCGTACCTTACCTATACTTTTTTGCATGCCCTGTGTGACAGCTGGTATACAGGGTGTCCCAGAGTTAACGGCCGTACTGCAGAAGCGCGTGTTTGTGTTTATGTTCTGCATATGTGCATATGTTCTATATAAGTGTACGCGACTTCTTGGATGCAACTATTCGGGCT
Organism: Bemisia tabaci; assembly: GCF_001854935.1. NCBI lineage: Eukaryota > Metazoa > Arthropoda > Insecta > Hemiptera > Aleyrodidae > Bemisia > Bemisia tabaci. Next base: position 352,636 of record NW_017562455.1, on the reverse strand, counting down.
CTACGGATGTCCGTGTTGCAGATCCACGAAAGTGAAGGCGTTTTGATTGTCCAGACACTCATCACTTCACCCGTGGATTTGGCAACAGGATAGAGGGAAGACGGCGGACCTTGGCGGCGCGGCGCGGCGCTTGTTCGTGTACCGACGCTACGCGTCGCATCGTAATGCGAGTTTTCGGGCACCCCCCCCCTTTCCCGTCCCGTCCACATAGTGATAAGCAATTAACCCGTGCGCGGTGGACACGGACAGTGTAGACACCTCAGTATTATTACAAGCTGCACGTCCTGCCATCTTGCCTCTCGGATTCGGATCATAAAAAGAGACAAGTGTTAAAAAGATCCGCCGAACAATGGTCCATTGTCAGAAGTTTCTGAAGCGCCCCCCTCCGCCCCGTGGGGGCTTCCTGTTCGGATCCCCAGAAAATCCTCTCGCCACGACCCTATACCGGTCCGTTAGGCCTCGTGGCCATGAGCTTCCCGACAACGCTTCGATTTTCAAATCGTTATCGATTTCTTCGAGCGATAATTCGGCGATATTTCTTCGTCGGCCTCCTATGGTGTAGTGGTTGTAGCGCTTGCTCTATGATCGGGAGGTCCCGGGTTCGATTCCCGGCCAACCCGAGTTTGATGGTCTCAATCAATGGTTGCCTGGGACTGGTTCAGTAGGGACGGAGGGGGGATGGGACTTAACGCGTGGGATTAGCCCTTGCGGGCTATTTGAAGTAGAAAAAAAAAAAAAAAAAAATGAACCGCGTTAAACAGAAAGGAACCAAGCCACATCAGCTATTGTCAAATTTAATATGGCAATGCAATTTTTTAAATGAAAACGGTTGTGCGGATTTTCGTGAAAATTTCGGTGAATTTTCTCCATAGTACGAAGCAAATTCCTTAAAATTTCAAATGAATCCGCACAAACGTTCTCTCGTAAAAAATTAAACTACCCAGTTAAATTTGGCAATAGCTTATGCGGCTTGGTTCCTTTCTGTTAAACGCGGTCCAAATAGCATTGGTAAGATCGAGCTTTTATCGATCAATGTCATTCGACAACGATCCAACAATCGCATGAGTGAATTGTCGTCCGGTACCTACGCTTAGGTGCTAAAAGAAAACGTCGTAAGAACCATCTGACATTGCCAAATTTTCTCTAATACAATACACATTTTCCGGATTATTTGTGAATATTTCTATTTGAATTTTCCTGAGGATTTTTCTCGTAATTTAATCCAGCGTTATTGATGAATTCGAGGAAATGTAATAGTAGCTCTCCTCGTGGATAAATATTTTATCCGAAGAAACTTGGCATCATTCGAATGTTCATGCGGCGTTTTTTCTCTGTGCGGCATCATAAGTGAGAGTGAGCCAAGGCGAGCTTTTGTGGGATCGGAATACGCATCGGAAGTGGGTCAGTTGTGCGTGTCATAGAATCGTGTTCTAATGGTTGGAGCTAATGAAGTGGCAAAAGCAATTTATGGCCTTCCGTGGGGAGATGAACCTTGGGACTGAAAAACCAAGAAAGTGAAATTGCCTGCAGGAGTGTTTTGCGAGGATTTTAACCCAAAAGGTATCAAACTAAAGCGAAATTATGATGCCTTGGAATTTTTAGCTTCGGGAACATGCTTTAGGGAAAAAACGCAGCTGAAGTTTTAACTCGAACTCGCAGCTCAGAATTTTTGGTTTGAAGGTATACTTACAACATCCATCTGCAACCAGTGCAACGGACACATTTTCTGAGACCTCTATGAGAATCTCTCATACTGAGTGAGAAATCGAAAAACTATCGAAATATTTTCTATGTAAAAAATGGACGTTTTGTACGAATTCTGGACGAGGCTTTTTGTGTTTTGAAATGACAAGCGGAGAGAGGACTCACTAGATACAAGCCGACCAGGCCCTCGATACTATAATAAAAAAAGGTAGGGTCATCGGGAGCTCACACGGCTCAGAGCTCGGGGACAAACGAACAACTTCCAGAAAAAAAGGCAGAGAGACGGCGACAACGACGACAACAACAACAGATACCTTGCCCGTAATCTGATGAGGATGTCCCAATTAGTGAAGGTCCACCTGAAGTTAATGACGGAGAGAGCAATCCTTCTCCGACATTTTCATGATGATTGAAATATTTAGAGGGCTCAAGCGACAAGGTAACTCGAATATTCCTACCCTAGAAATGTTACGAGGGTAAATCGGCTGCTTCAATGATGTTTTACATGATAATGAAGCAGTTCCTCGAGCCCTGAGTAGATTCTTTCCCTTTTGAATAGTCCGTTGATGTAGGATTGAAGTCTCTGCGTCAGTTCCTACATTTATCTGTCGGTGAGGCTTTTTGTCTGTCTGTGGTTTTCTCCCATCCCCTGGAAAAAACTATTGGATCCTTGACTGAAAAGTTTCTTCGGGCGGTCTTTGAATTTTTTTACATTGAAGTCAAATATTATAAATGGGACGTATTTATACAACAATCCATCTCGATGAGGAATAGTTAGGATTTAGATAAAAGAAGTGGGGACGCAAACGAAATCGGAGATGAATACGGAGATACCAAGGCGGGAACGAAAAGAATTGGCAAGAGTCACTGAAGACGTCATTAAAAGCTACAGATAGTTGGGGACCGTTTATAAAATAAACGCTCTTGTAGTGTAGGGGGATTTGAGCCTGAGTTACGAATGCGTTAAAGAGAGGACGGGAGGCGGTCAGGGCTCCGTTACGCTAGATTACGCGTGTAGCGCTGCTTTTCGGAAATACATAAGATGAGAAATCAACGCGAAGTGGCGATTTCACATTCCAAATTCATCACATAGCTCTAATTTTAGGGGGAGGGTCAAACGCTTAGCATAATCTTTCACAGGGGGTGTAAAGCTGTGTTACTGGTGTGTTATGATTAAAAGGGGGATCTAAAAGTTCTGGGGGTGCAAATTTTCCGGAAGAGTAATTTTTGTCGAGTTGGATAGAAAAATCCAATTTTTACACGAAAAACATTCAGTGGTGTTCAAAACGCATGTTTTGACTGATTTAATTCATTTTTGTGTCAATGAAGGGTGTAGATTTTCATTGCATGACCTTAATCGATAGGTCCCTATCTTAGCAGTGTTTTTCATCGATCGAGTTCATCGATAACGATCCAATAATCGACCCGCAGGTAGATCGATAGTTGGAAATATAGCTCGATCGACTTCGTTTTAATGGTCGGTGTCCCGATCGATACAACTCCTATCGACATCCATTCCGACGCTTCTAAATGTAGGAAGTTTCAAAAATAAAAATGAATTGAGCGCCTCGTCGTGGCTCCTAATGCTGGAACGTTTTATTTACATTGTACGGGGATGATCACGGCCCTAATCTCCGAGCAAGAAATAGATCGTGATTAGCACCCTCGCCCTCGCTTAATGGTCAGGTGGCTGGGGCTCCTGCGCATCATCCATCAGCTTCTTATCTCTCAAGGCTGTTTTTTCTCTATCGGTCATACCCATAACTTATCGACCATTCTTCGGGATGGCTTCTGGCCGCGAGGTGGATTAAGAGGACTCCCCCCTCCCCCGCCCACCCTTTAAGCCGTATCGTAACTACCTAGAAGCAGCGTTGTCAAATCGTGGGATCAAGCCTTACTAATGGCTCGCCAACCCGACTGGAACATTCTGAACCATGAAAAATTACATTTCACGAATCACACTGTCGGGTATCCAAACGGCAATTAAATTCGATGCTTGACTCAGTACGATTTTACTTTCAGCAGGACTGAATTTTGACCCCCAAGTAAATTGTGCTTTTGTGTCTTTCTTCTCCCATTTTTTCAAAGCATCAGTAATTAGATTCTCTTGATTTCACAGTGTAGATAATTTCTTCATGTGATTAAGCCAGACATGGATTTAATAAAATTAGTTACTAACGCATTTCATTTTAATGTTTTCGTTGAGTGGAACTTCATTGCTTCTCCTTCTTTCTTCGATTTGAGAACCTCCTCGCTTCCTCTATAATCATTTTTCATTTTAAAATTTTCGGAAATAACCGAAGATCCAGCGTTTATGATAAAATGCCAACTGTTTCAATTGAAGGCGTATTTACATCCCTGAGAAGGATATATTCCGTACATTTTTCTCATCAAACTTCCACTTCAGATCAAGAGTGTCATCGCTTATCAGTAGTTCCCTTGTTCTCTCCAATTTTCCTCTTGTTATATTTCAGGGTTGCCACGGTCAGGGAATACCGGGAAATGTCAGGAAATTTTAAAAAGTCATGGAAAACCTAGAATTGTCAAGGAAAATTACGAAAATGTCAGGGAAATATTTTAAAGTCACCTTTATTTCCTCTTTAGAATAGGTTTGACGTTTCGAACAATAAATTTTGCCTGAAAACTATTTCAAATCATGTCTTTTTAAGCATCTGTCATATCCTCAAGTGTAAGGGAATTTCACCAGAATGTGTCAGGGAAATCAGAGAAATGTCAGGGAATTTCATTTTCTGAATTCTGTGGTAACACTGATCTTTCTTTGTCGATAATTTTTTTCAATTTCATCGCGCCTCCTCTTTTCCTCCGCTTGTTTTCTTAAAAACTGACTCAAACCGGTTAGCTTAGTTATGAGTTGTTCATCTTTTTAATTTCAGATTACAGTCAAAATCAAAATAGCAATCGCACCACAGTCATTACGTCTGTTGCTTCGCAATTTAAACCGCGAGTAATCAGCATGACACCTCCTCATTCCTGATGAATTCTCGGCGAAAAATGCCAAAACTTTGATGACATTTTTTTTTATTCCGGAGGTCTTCATCGCGTAAGATTGTTGTTACGCAACGAAGAGGAATGTTTTTTATTAGTGTCAGTAGGTGAAATGAAAGGCAAGCTGGGCGGACGATGCAACATACCATCTCTCCTCTGTGCCTGTCGAGCAGTGTAGATGGGTCGAGGTGAATAGCCGCTTGTATTAAGCCCGTCTATAAATTTGCTGTAAATCTCCAAAAGGTGTGTAACCTTAGCCAGTCCTAAGAGGAACTTGCTCAAATCGGAAGCTTCGGTGCAAGTAGAATAATGAACGGACCTTTCGAGAGGATGAATTTCTCAGTTAATGAAGCATCGGTGAACCAAAAAGTTTGTACTTATTCAAAAAGTCAAAGATCCTTTTTTAAAGGAGAGTGTGATATTGATGCACGAGTTCATCAGAGAGGAACCAACCCATATTAAGTTGAACGGAGAAAAAGAGGTCTGAAGTTTTATTCCTGCATAAGGCTCAACGAAGAAAATAAGCTTCAACCCCTCTTTTCACATACTAGTTTCTGTTTTTCGACTTTCAGTTTTTAGCACGGGAAAATATATGGCTAGTGAAACTCAAAAACATTCTCAACTCAATTTTTTCGAAAATGTGGGTTAGTTCCTTTCTGATAAACTCGGTCCATCTGCAGTCGCATAGATCACTAAAATAGTGTGTAATAACATCAGTCGCTGCAGGAATTGTGAACATACACCTATCACGGCTGCCGATACCCATACCCAAGTCTCCTAAACTTTAGATACCACTAATGCAGCTCTCGCGGTCCCTCTTTTGCCTATCTCCTGAGTTGAAGGCGAATGAGTACTGCCTAGGAGTATGAGTTTAGTTACACCATGACTACTGCCTTCCTATGCGAATACCACCTCTGGTGTGACAATTAGTGACTTTCAAACATTTCGTTAAGGAGGATTCGTGGGACTCCCCTCGCATCAAAAGGGAGTTCGGAGGATTTCCTTAACGTCAAAGGGGTCTCGGAGGCCTCATCCTCCAGAAAATTTTGAAAAATCGAGTCGTCTCCCGATCAATTTTAAGCTGCTCTTACTAACAAATAGATCGAATTAAAATTCCCAAGGTGAAAAATATGTCCCTCAATTATTACACTCCTTGGGGCCTCTCATGACCCCACATTAATTCCACCCACATTTCTTAACCTCCCACTGGAATTAGAAGCTACGGACTCAGAGGCCAAAACTCGCGGGTGCTGGAGCCGTAGCTTCGTTTTCTCTGGGTGCTGCGCCCGGAAGTTTCGGCCTCTGAGCCCGGAACTTGGACGGTATGTATATATGGACGGAGTTAAACAGGAAGGAACCAAGCCACATCGAGATGGAACCGAGAAAAAGAGGTTTAAAGTTTGGCTCCTGCATAAGACTCAATGTAAAAGATAAACTTCAAGTTCAATTTCTGCAAAATTTGCTCCAACGAAAACTTTGAATTTTTGGCGATAGATAGTAGAGCAGTAGTTGAGTTCAAAACCACTCATAACTCAATTTTTTTCCAAAATGTGGGTTGGTTCCTTTCTGCTTAACTCTGTCCATATAGCCTGTAAGTACGGCTTCCACGGCCGGAGTTTTTTTTTCAGTGCCTAAAGCATGTCTGATAACGTCTAAAATTTCGTAAATTTTTTTCTTTTTTTTGAATTTTTCGTATGCGGCAACAAGGTGACGCTGCCTCGAGCGGCGCGGCGGCGGCGGCGCTGAGATTGAGGCAGGGCGCGCGGGCAGGAGCTACTCCGATGGCCGACCACTCTACTCTACTCGTCACCACCGCGTTCGGCTACTCACGTTCGGCTTCTCAGTCAGTCGCATGCCTCCGACCTCTCGCGCAGGTGTGTTCGCCGCCGCTCCCGCCACGCCACACGTAACCTCCAATTCGGGCCCACATCGCGCATAACCCCCCAAAAAGCCCCCCATTTCATAAAATCAGTGCGCCGGATTCCCACGAGTACACCCGTATCAACTCTGAAAGTGAATTTGTCACGTGCCCCCTCCGTACCCCGGAAAAATTTTCAAAATCGAGCGCGCGTCCTTCAAAAACCAAAATTTGGGTTTCCTGACGTTTCAGCGATTGATGTGTTTACCATCTCAGCATTCAAATGCTAAATGTATAGTGTTTAGTGGCTCGAAAGCTGTGACCGAATAGTTCGAAATAACTGTGTTGTTGGTTTGCTCAAGTGTTTGCGATGCCGTTAGACCAGTCACAATGTTCTCTCTGTTTTAAAACCCGTGCTGGTGCTAACAATCGGTGCATGTCGATGAAGTGATGCGACCGGTGTCCATCGCAGAGCAGTGATTGGTTCGTCGTATTTCTGTTTTGTTTACCTCGAGTTTTTGGCTAGTGTGCTCCCCCCGCAAGGGGACTGGTGCCCCGAAAAATGGGGATTTCGAGTTTGTATGAGCGGCATTTGAATACTTAGGAAACTTCGCGACTTATTTGGATACTTCTGTTCCAGCTCTTTTCAGTCACCCTTTCTCGCCATGGGATTGCTGGTATGTAATGAAAGAGATATCTTTTTTTCTCTCTCTCTCTTTCTATTCTTGGAAACCGCAGGCATGTAAAAACTTGGTCGAATCTCCGTGGCTAATAATCAATGAAATGCAAATTCCTGGGTATTCAAATTTGACTCTGAGGAAGGATCATAGTCGATCTTGAGCTATCGTTTGGGGATAACCTAAGGGTAGGAGAAAAACGGAACCTCAGGTGGCCCTTCAGTATCGTCACAAATTTGACTAAGGGGGCTGTATACCATGAAGCACTATAACAAGTAATATTACCAAAATAGCGCACTCAATTGAACTTTTAAAACGATCTTAAGTTGAATTTTTTAAAATTGAACGGATGCGTCTAATTGTAGATCACAGGAAAAGTGCGCTTAAACCCTGATGTCGCACGTAATACAGCCCTCATCCCTGCGTATTTTTTAAAGACGGGGCCCCTTTTTTCAAAATCTAGAAATATCGTTGATACAATACGACTGAAATGGGTTTCTTTTTGAGGAACTGGGAATATCATTGATGTAATACGGCTGAAATAAAACCCTCTGTTGGCGCAATTTTTCACCATGACTTTTAGCCAGCGTTGTAAGCCGTTTTTGGCGTCACAGCAATATCAAGTTTAAACTGTCCAGCATCAAAAAATGTCTTTTTACCCACCTTTAACGTAGACGATTTATCTCTGTATCGCCAAAACCAGCTTTGAAATCACGCCAGAAATTGAAATTGCAGAGAGAGCTCTTCGCGGTTGCGCTGTCTCAAAATAGCCTCTACTGTTTCATTCATTACGATCAAAGCAAATGTAGGTAATTCGATGAAATTTTTATGGAATATTCTTTATGATCCTACTGTGTCATGAACGTAAAATTTCAGAAAATTCACCCAATCATTTCCCCTCTAAAATATAAAGCAGCATCGGAGATTCTGAAGCACCCCAACCGAAAAGTGCCCTTGCCGCGCCCATCGCCTCAACCATAAAATAAACTTTTTCATGGTTTCATTTTGACCTTATACCACGGTCAGGGAATACCGGGAAACGGAAATGTCAGGGAAAATAACGAAAATGTCAGGGAAAAAATGTTAGGCCACCCATATTTGTTACCTAGAATGGGTTTGACGTTTCGAACAACAAATTTTGCCCAACAACTAATTCTAATTATGTATTTTTAAATATCTGGCATACCTTCAATTGTCAGGGACTTTCACCAAAATGTGTCAGGGAAAAACAGGGAGATGTCAGGGAATTTCATTTTCCAGATTATGTAGCGCACAGAAAAAAAATTGCTGATTCAACAATTCAATTGCTAAAAACAGTGAGTGCAATGTTTCAACGCAGATTTTACAACAAAAAAATGCTACTTCAACCACATTGTAAACTAATTTAACCACGGGGGTGGTTAAAGTAACATTTTTTTGTTGTAAAATCTGCGTTGAAACATTGCACTCACTGTTTTTAGCAATTGAATTGTTGAATCAGCAATTTTTTTTCCGTGCAATCCTGACATTTCAATGAATTCCCCGAAGCACCGAAACAGAATAAACTTTTTGGGAGGCTCTTTCGGAAATTGCGCGCTTACGAAACGATGATGGAGCAGGGACGCGGTAGTGGTGAGGCAACATCCGTAGGTTCCCAAACCGTAGCGCGTCGAGAATACTGCGCGTGAATCTGATGCGCACGGATTTCAAGGATCCCAGCTGCCGCCATATGATGCGGACCTCGCGATGCGTGGGCGTAGATTTCCGCGTCATTTCGGCACGACCACGCAACGCAGGGAGGCGCCTGACCACTCCTGGTTGAGAACTGCGGCGCCGCGAGGGATTCGAAGGGACGTTCAGGGAGGCGGGGAAGGGAGCGAGGGTTGATGATGGGCCGGGGGAAAAAAAGGTACGGTACTCCGGAATGCTGAGAATCAATCTCCAACCGCGTTAACAACCATCACCTGGCTACCAGACAAGAGTGGTGATGAGCCAGGGGGTGGAGGGGGATGAGGGGGGTTGCTGGGCCCAGCTGAGAACGCGATTTCGGCCGTGCAAGTGGCTCTCCATCTCCATCAACAGGTGAATCCCTGGAGTTGCCCACTTCTTAATGATGTGTTCTCCCCGTCCGGTTTCACGCGCCAAATATCTATCGCCTCCTTGGTTTTTTCCTTGGTATCGGTAGAAAACTGATCTAGAGCCAGTTCTATCAGTTTTGATCAAATCTGTCTAATGCGTAAACAGGGGCCTAGCTATTATTCCAGTGCTGCCATTTCCTGGGATCAATTCCGAATTTAAGAACTCTTCAATTAATCGGAAAATGGAATTTCTGAAATTCTCGGAATTGCCAGCTAATTTCGGAATTTTGGGGGTTTTTTGTCAGTTTGGCAGATTATTTGATCTTTGATGATTTTTCAAAAATAAAATTTAACGATCTTTAGAATTGAATCCGGGCGTATTTCAGAATTTTTACCCGAAACTTTTGAAAATATTGGAGTTCTTCTCGGAACTTCCTCTCGAAAATTCGGAATTCGTCCCAGGAACCCCGGACTCTTTGGGCAGCGCTGAGTTATTCAAGTGACTAAAAAGATTCCGTTCTACCACTGCTCGTCAGTCACACTCGTTCTTTGATTACGTTTGTAATATTATTTTGAAAAAGAAAGAGAAAAAGCATGATAGTATACCGCCAACTAATGGTGCATTACTTCTAAAACTTTAATTTACTGCATTGAAAAATCAGTTGCGAATCAGCTCCGCCAGGTGTTGCGAGTTGTCACTAAATGTTCTGAAAGATATCAACTTTTGCTAAAAAGATTCCCAATGTATTCGAAAGAGATGCGGTGAAGATGGCGATATCTACTCTTTCTACCTTCCGTAACGATGACCGCAATGACTACGTGTCAGGTGTTCTTTTTTTTTCTCTCCGTTTTATTTTTCGATTTTTGTGTTAGGTATAGCCTTCCGGTTGATAGTTCCTACGATGGGATATTTTCAAAACGAGACACGGTGTGTCGTGTCAGCAATACAGACATCTTCGAAAGTTGGACAGCAGTCATTCAGAGCACGTAAAAACGTTTTAAATTCAAATCGTTCATCCGCACGAGGAGTAGTCTTGCTCGGTCGGCCTTGTTCCCGCGATGGCGGCTGCCACAGGCACTTACTTTCATAGCCTTCTGGATTTACTGTCTTCTGCCTCCTTGGCACTTTTGCCTCGCATCGAAATAAAATCCGCGCTGTTGGATGTTCGTCCCCGAAAGCAACGGTTATTTTACCGATCGGAACACGTCGATTAAATCGGACCTGCATCGCCAATCGAAATGTCGTTTCGGCCGATCGAAAGGAAAAGAAACCGAGGAAACGGCATGGGATGTTTCATTTCTCACTCTCTCTCGTCTCGGGACGCATGTTCACCGAAATCGTAAAATCGTGTAACGAAAGTGCTTTGTTTAATTTTATTTCGTTCGAATTCGTTTTCTCGCATTTTTTTGTGGTCGTTCCGCTGAAATGGAGATGCAGAGTCCGCTTTTACAGCCTCGAACATTCGGAGTCCATGCTTAATTTTGTAATGTAATGGCGTTTGTTCGACATAGCAGTTGGACATAAAAGCACTCGAATATTTACATAATATTAATCCAAGCTATGTTACGGATTGCTCGGGCGACAGTAATAGTCAGCTTAAGGTGTGGCTTACAAGCATTGTGCTTGTACAAGCGCCCCTTATTACGGACCAAAAGCGCGGCAAATCTAGATTTTTGAGATTCCATCGTTTAATGAGAGCAAAACTCTTCATTTACCGTTTACGCTGTCGTTGCAATCAGACAAGAGTGTAGCGTAACTAAATGAAGAGAAAAGTCCTGTCAGTATAATTTCAATACTTCCAGAGCTTTTGCGAAAATGAAAGTAGGTATGCCCCTTTTGCCACTAGGGAGGCTCCAGATAAACTTTGTAGGTAAATGTAAAGTCTTCTTTTGACCCCAAGATCTGTCTCATAAAATCTTTTCGTCGCTCTGAACCTTTTATCGCCCCATTTTTCGTTCCATAGAAGTGAGCTCGTCTCAAATTTTCCTTAGTCTGAAGTATGCAACCTCTCTGATGGGCCAGTGAGCATTTACTACAATGGAGAGGAAAACCAGAGTGCCTTCAAGTTTTTACATATGCAATGCGGACGTCCATCGAGCACGAATAGTGGTATCCTACTGTTAGTATTCCCGCTACGTAGTATCAGTGCATCACCACAATGGAAAAGAACACTTGAGCGCCTTCAAGTTTCTGCATATGCAACGCGGACATCCATCGAGCACGAATAGTGGTATCCTAATGTTAGTATCCCGGTTGCGCATATGATTAACGTACCACCATGACGGAAAGGTACCACCATGACGGAAAGGAACACTTGAGCGCATTCAAGGTTTTGTATATGCAACACGGGCACCCTTTGAAGGCGAATAGTGGTATCCTGCCTTAAGTATTCCCGCGGCGCGACGTAGTATCAGCACATCACCATGAAAGGAAGACTTGAACGCCTTCAAGTTTTCGCATATGCGACACGGACACCCTTTAAATACGAATTGTTGCTTTAAGGAAGGTGCTATTCTATCCCTTGGGTAGCATCGGTGGATTTGAGGAGAAAGGATCCCTGCATGCAAACCAGGTGGCTCCGTAGATGGAGGGCGGCGTTGGAAGTATGGTTTATGAATGCATGCGGTAGGCGTTGTCTGGAGTCGACATGATTGCCCGTGAAATTACACGCCGCATCGGAGTCGACTCACAATGCGAGTTGCTCATCGATAATAAGACACTAGAGCAAAGAGCAAGTGTTGATGAGAGCAACACAACAAGAACAATCCCCGAGGGTTCGCGGTCCCGCTTCAATTGCAGCTCATTCTTCGCCGCCGAACTGGCGAATTGAGCGCCTTCGAAGATGTCCCATCTGTCTCATTGACCCAGATGACGGGACAAGACTGCCGTGCAAAAGAAGAACGCCGTATGAACAATCGAGAGTTGCCGAATTCCCTTTGATAAAATGTTCATTTTTTAGGAAAATTTTGAATATATTTCCTTGAAATTTTCAGACACTTTAGATCTAATTACAAACCAGATTATCTAAGAAATTGGCAGAGAAATATTATATACGCTGGAAAAAAAAACACATTGGATCTAGAGTCCAGACTCTTAAAAACATCGACAAGAAAAAACACTCTTGATTCAATCAGATTTAAGCTTAAATCAAGAACCAAGCCTCTTAATTTGAGCGGATTTCCTTTTGATTTAAGCGTAAATCTGATTGAATCAAGAGTCCTTTTTCTTGTCATTGTTTTCAAGAGTCTGGACTCTAGATCCAGTGTGTTTTTTTTCCAGTGTAATGTTCTTGAAAATTAGTGATTTACCAGAGGAAATATGGCAGCGCCCGAGGGCCCTTCCGTCGTTTTTCTTGGGCACGGCAGAAGGCGCGCGATGCGCGATGGAGAATCGGAGGCGGTCTTAACCCGATCGTAGGGCTCCAAACGTTTGTCAGGCGAGGGCGCATTAGAAATCGGAAGAAGAACAAGAAAGGAAGATAATGAACAAGGAAAAGAGGAGATGATAAGAAAAGAGAAAAAAGAAAAAGCGAACGAGCGGAAATGAGAAGATGCAGAAGGAGATAAAGGAGAAGAATAGAAATATGATGAAGGAAAAATGAAGATGAAAAATTGTAAGAAGAAGATCAAGAGCAGGGTGTTTTTACTTTTAGTGAAAATGGGGAATTAAGGGTTTCGATGTCATCAGGAGATGTCAGGATAGTGTCGGGGTGATCGGTCATGGATCAGAAAACTCCTTTTGCGTCAAACTTTTTTTCAAACTGTGTACTTGCATCGCGTGCAAAAGTAAAACATTTAATTCGTCTCAACAAATATGTTGGTTTATCGAATCAAACAAGGGCCAATTTATGTAAAAAATCAGAAAATTAAGTACCAGGAAATACTCTGCAAATATCAGGCGAATCCAAAGTAAAATTTTTGTAGACCCTGTAGAAGAATGGGCACTGACTTAGATCTCATTTTAGTAGTGTATCGCTCCTCATTCAAGCTAGAGTTGTCCATCTCGAATGATATAAGTATAACTGTGCCAAAACCGAGTGAAACCGAGGGAAAGTTTTCTTACCTCCCTATCGACCAGCTTGTCAAAATGTCAGCCACCTTTCAGAATATCACAGCTGAGAATATGAGCTGTGTACTTCCTGCTTAACACCTGTACCTTCATACTGATCCTTATAATCGTCGCTCGCCATCAGAAGTAAAGTAGACAATCTAGCGTGTAATGCACCCATATAAGGTACGAACGTGGCTTAGTGAGCGAGTGTTTTAGCGTAGTCTCCCCAGTTCGCTCTTCGATAAATTAATAGGCTCATAAGATTAAATGCGACCTGCGTCGAATTTTTCTCCGAGTTGTGAGCCAAAGTTGATCGTCGCGGTAAATGTCATGAACGCGGTGGAAAATAAGATGCAAGAGGCATTGTCATTCCTTATTGCTTAGTTACGAACAAAAGCTTTGTACGAAATTATTCGAAAATTAATCGATTCACCGTTTAAGCAGTACATACCCTAAAGAAATGAAGATAGATTTTTTATGCGTGTCTCAAAATCGTATTTTGATGGTTGATCCTTACTTATCTGTAGAATCTATGTAGAGATATTCAAACCTGCCTTGACAATGAACTTTTGAGATAATGAAACTACCTAGTGGCGCCTGAGCGGAAAATTTAATTGAATTCTCTGCTTTTCATAATCATGTATATAATCGTCGAAAAGGCCCTCAGAAATTGTTAGAAGAATTAAAAATCGACGCGTTTTAATTTCGGTTGTACATAAAAATGGCCTTTTCCATTTCAGCTTTCGACAAGGAAGCAGTAAGTGCTTTCCATGCCTCTGTGGTTGTTGAAATTGTTAGACAAAGCTATATACAAAGAAGACAAAAGGAGTATGGAGGGATCTTATTGGTGGAAGCGGGCGGTTGCAATGGACAATGGACATAGGTCGTAGGTAATAGACTAACTAACGGTAACCCATTAGAGACCCTATAGTTAGTCCATCATTTTCCCCCCCCAGTCTATTAGAACCACCCATTTCAACCAACACTGGAAAAAAAACACATTGGATCTAGAGTCCAGACTCTTGAAAACATCGACAAGAAAAAATACTCATGATTCAATCAGAATCTAGCTGAAATCAAGAACCAAGCCCCTTAATTTAAGCGGATTCCGTTTTGATTCAAGCAAAAATCCGATTGAATCAAGAGTATTTTTTCTTGTCACTGTTTTCAAGAGTCCGGACTCTAGATCCAATGTGAATTTTTCCAGTGAATAGGATCGCTTCATACGCCTTACGTCTTCTTTGTCTATGACTTTGTCTATCAATATTAATAATCGGCCCAGAGCAGAGTATCTTGACGAAGGCCTCTCCGCACGGCGGCGACGCATAATCATGATGGACGCACCCAGGGAATTTTCCAAGAATAGGACCCCCGAGTCCCGGGCCGGTGCCCCGTGCTGGGACGCCGGGACCCTGGGTGTGGAGTGCAGTTTATGCAGACGCAGGCCATTAGTCAGGAACGGGTTCGAGCAGCGAACTCACTCGTGGTCACGCATCAATCTTATGACAGCAACTTTTATGGATCTTGTGCCGATTGGGGCCTCTCGAGCCTTGAGCCTCTCATCTACAAAATCACTATCAGAATCGGATCGCGACCCCACGCCCCGCGGTCGCAGCTCCGACGTTGCCGACCTGTGGGCTCATTAATTATGTTGATAGACAAAGCGATAGACATACATGACAGTGGAAAAGTGGGGGGGGGGGGGGGNGGGGGGGGGGGTCCTATCACTGGGAAAAAAAAACACATTGGATCTAGAGACCAGACTCCTACAAACATAGACAAGAAAAAGTACTCTTGATTCAATCAGAATCTAGCTTAAATCAAGAACGAAGCCTCTTAATTTAAGCGGATTTCGTTTTGACTCAAGCAAAAATCCGATTGAATCAAGAGTATTTTTTCTTGTCAATGTTTTCAAGAGTCTGGACTCTAGATCCAATGTGTTTTTTCCAGTGATTGATGGATACTTACGTTGTTTCAAAACAGTGGCGTCATTTTAGAAGAAAAACTTAAATTCGCTTACGTCCCTTTTGACAAAAATAATAGGTTCAATTCTGAAAATCACAAAATATTGGTCAATATATTGGTGTATTAAAAATTTCTAAGCCCAGTGCGGGATAGTAGATGAAATTGGTAGACAAAGCGATAGAGAAAGACGACGAAATGGATATGGAGGAACCCTATTTTGGTAGAAGCGGGTGGTTGCAATGGACGACAGAGATTAGTACAGACGAACTAACGGCAACCGACAAAGGCTCTGCAGTCAGTCAATTTTTTCTCCCTCAGTCTATGAGAACCACTCTTTTCAACAAGTAGGATCACTCCATATTCCCTATGTTTTCTGTGTCTGTCGCTTTATCCATAAATGTCAATATTCAGCCCGCTGTAAGAAATAATTGATTCGGTGACAGTTCAATTTGAGAACTGGGTTAAAGACCGCAAGCCTTTTGATATGGAAATGGGAAGACATCCGAAATAAACCCCTGGTATAGTGAACCCTGCACAGTGCACAGGCACACCCTACCCCAAAAATTTTAAAGTCGGGGAATTCTATGCTCTAAAGCTTTGGCAAGTTTGGGAATTTTGAAATCTAGGAAAACTTGTCATCCTGCAGGAGTCACCCTGGGACATGTTAGCGAGATCCCGCACCCTCCAATTCAAACAATATTATCGGATAAGGCGAAAAACAAAGATTAGAGAAAAAAAGTAACTGAAACAACACCATATTCCACAGAATAAAGGTTCATCACAGCAACAATGGAGGAGCAGCTAATCAGGAAGAGGTCTGATGGACCTGATTGACAGCCGGACGATCAGTTGGTTCTTGTCTTTACGAGGGTTCGTCATGTTGCCTCCAGCTTACAATCAGTATTGCCTCTCTGCGCTCGGTCCCTCTCATGTCAAATTCGGTCGACTTGAATGGATCGAAGTTTCAAATTTGATTTTTTCTGATGAATTCTGCGGGTCATAAGAATACTTACATTTTATGGATCAATAGGAAATAGACATGTTCGGTTTTAGCAAGCGGTGAAGCGTGAATCATCGGTTATCGATATTTTGACATTTGAAGTTTTGCTAAAGAATCGATTAATGGGGTGATCGCTGCGAACATCCTGATGATCGATCCTTTTCCATAGGATTAAATTACAGATCCATCGATACATCGCATAGCGCGACACATTAATGATTTTATCATACACTGGAAAAAAACCCCATTGGATCTAGAGTCCAGACTCTTAAAAACATCGACAAGAAAAAGTACTCTTGATTCAATCGGATTTTTGCTTGAATCAAGAACCAAGCCTCTTAATTTGAGCGGATTTCCTTTTGATTTAAGCAAAAATCTAATTGAATCAAGAGTATTTTTTCTTGTCAATGTTTTCAAGAGTCTAGACTCTAGATCCAATGTGTTTTTTTTCGCAGTGTACGTCGATTTCGGTTCATTATGGCATTGCCAAGAAGCTTAATAACGTGACGCGAGTATATATAGACAATATTCTCTCTTAATTTCTCATAAATTCTCTCATATCTCAACTAAGGCTCATACATGTACTTTTGAGGATATACCATTTTCACTTGAGCAGAAACACTGCAATTCATTCAGTGGTTCCGGCTGTCTGGAAAATCTCCGAAGTTAGGAAATATGCGGCGCTCTGGAAAAGCCAGGGAGTTTATTGGAAAATTCAAGGAATTTTGCGAGCACTGCGAGTATTGTGTCGGTTCAGCAACTTGAGTCAGTGCCCTTTGAAAGAGCTTAAACGACTTGCGTGTGCCTTTTTCCATAATCAGAATTTCAAGATGTGGAAATTTCTCCCAAAATTTAGTACCTATGAGTCAGCGTAATTATAAAATAAACATAATCCAAGCGAAAGTTGTGTTTAGAAGTTAGGGAAGTTCCAGAGTTTTGGGAATTTTATAATCGGGGAAAAACAAAAAAGTCAGAAAATTCGAATATGAAGCAAGTATGGAAATCCGGACTGAGTCAGGCTTTTTTTATGCTCTCGGATCAATTTTGCGGCTCACTTTTTGCTTAATTTTTCGGAAACGTTGCTTTTTAGCGCATTTTTCTCGTCCATCAAGTCCGATAAGCCCACAGCAAAGCAGTGAAGGATCAAGATATCGCAGTTTGTGGATCAAAGCGTTCCTTCGGATACTAGTTAGAAGGGAAGTTAGAAAGTTGAACTTTATTCGGGTCGCCCCAAGTTTGAAAGACCTTGACTCTTATCTCGTGCAGAAACACGCAATATTGCACCTGAACATGGTTAAAATTTTAAGCACCGGGTTTCGTCCTACATCAAGCGCTAGCTAGGCTCGTCGTCGTTTCCACGCGACCTAATTACTCGCCGTTATTCGTATCTTCTCGCGGCAACTGTGATTGTTTCCACTTCGCATGCACTCGGGAACCGTTTATATACTAAATCATTGTGGGGAAGGAGGGGGGTTCTAAAGGTGTCCAGGAAGCACTGGAAAAAATAACACATTGAATCTAGAGTCCAGATTCTTAAAAACATCGACAAGAAAAAGTTTCTTGATTCAATCAGAATCTAGCTTAAATCAAGAACCAAGCCTCTTAATTTAAGCGAATTTCGTTTTGATTCAAGCAAAAATCCGATTGAATTAAGAGTATTTGTTCTTATCAATGTTTTCAAGAGTCTGGACTCTAGATCCAATGTGTTTTTTTTTTTTTTTTTTTTTNTTTTTTTTTTTTTTTTTTTTTTTTTTTTTTTTTTTTTTTTTTTTTTTTTTTTTTTTTTTTCCAGTGAACTATACAGGGTGATCCAGAGCTAAACGGCCAGCCTGCTGGAGCATGTTCTATATTTGTCAAAATGAGACTTTTATAGGTTTTATAAAATGCTTCCCAAAAGTGACCCCAGTCGGAGCAACGGCCCCCCATCTCGGAAAGTAAATCGGTTTTTTCGGAATTTTGGCAACGGTTGTGAACCAAATCTCATGAACATTTGTACTTTCCTGTACTTTTATACCCTTAATTCATGAATGATCTAAAAAATCGAAATCTTAATTTTTAGAGGGGGTTTGAGGGTGTTTCGGCTTGTGCAGTCTGACCGTTTAACCCTGGATCACCCTGTATAGAGAGAGTACGGGCATGTCAAGATAAGGAGCTCTCAAGGTTTGAAAGGGCAGCCAACCTTCCAACACGAAAAATGTCGCTGCTATCTTCGAATTCCAACATCAAAACAAGATGGCAAAGATAGTTCATCTACCTTTGAGCATTTTCCCCCAAAAATGAGCAAATGTATGCAAAAACAATGTCAAATTCGTGATTTACCTACTAACGACGCGGGTCGTAACAATTGAAATAATGAGCCACTCTGGATAATTTTAACTTTGAAGTCGTAGGTTGGCAGCCTTTTTGCGTCGTAAGATCTGTACGACCCAACCTCAGAATTTCCGACTTGACAGGTATTACAGACAGCACCTGTTGAACAAAGGGGGGGGGGCGTCCAGCCTCGTAAGATAAAATTCTTTGTCTAGTTTGAAAATTTTGAAGTGAAGGAGGATTATAAACATTAAAAATTAAAGTTTGCGGTTTTAGCGAACAATTTTATGTCCCACCTCTCCCATAGGTCTATTCCACTGTGCGGCCGCGCGGCGAACCCGATCAAGCTTCTTGAATTATTGATCCCAGTTCCTACCCGAAATATTTTATGTGATGATACGTTTCAAGGCCACCAAATTACACGACGCTAGATTTTATTTCTGATTCGACAATCGATCGCTAGTCAGGATCTTATTGGCGTCACCGGTTTTGAACGCTCGTATTATTCCAAGCATATCTTACATTACCATTTCCTAACGACCAAGGCCAACTCTGATCATCCTCCTCTTTTAGGTTTATAGCCAAGTTCAGGCTTCGGTCAACCGAGGCCCTCCACGTGGAAAAAAGTTGGGTTAAGTAAAAAATTCGGTGCCCAATTTCAATATCAGTCGAACTCTTCGGGTTTTCAAGCGGAACGTTCGGTTCTTGTAACCGGACCTCTTGCCTCAGTCGGTTTCAACTAAAAAAATCGGGCACTCGTAGGGTGTGGTTTCACGTCGACGAATCGAATCGTTGAGGTGATCTGGAACTCAAAAAGAAGGGAAGAAAATTCCCTAATGTGGATTCAATGAAACATGGTTCGCCTTGCCAAAGTCCGATCAACATTTAAGACCTCCTTGTTTGAGAGAATGCCTTGTGTTTGCCTTACTCTTATCTTCCCTTTTTTTCTTGCGCTTTTACGAATATCAGATATTCAGCTCATATCGAGGGTAGGAAAGATCCAAGCAGGGTGGTAAAATCTCATGAAATATAGAATTATGGACTTTCCCTCAAAAGATTTCCAAAATTTTCAGTTTACGAAACATAAAAAAATTATAATTTGAAAATAAGGCGCCAAAGCTCCAGGTTTCTTGCATTTAAGTGCGGATTGCATACCTAGCCCCCGAAAAACACGTTTAAAAATGTCATAGGTTTCACAGGTCCGTAAAATATCCGGACACATTTGACGGACATTTTCGATGTTCCATATCCCTCTCACGTTTCATGCCACCCTGCCGAGACTTGGAAGCTGAGGGAAGAATGCAGTTGATGAAGGCACAGGCTCTTCAAGATTCCGAAGAAGCATCGGTGCGGCGTGTGAAATGTTGATGACTGATGGCGATTCGTGACTCATCAGCACTTGACCTATGTCTCAACTTTCGTCGCGGCGCGGCGGTCAGTCGCGGTAGCATTTGTACAAGTTTCTAATATCCGATACTCATCGCCAGTGCAGTGTTGTATCGATTCCAGGGTCGCGTCTTGTCGCGTAATTATTTCCTTGCCGTAGCTTCGAAGCTAATCACGGCCGATGTCCGTTGTCCCATATCGACGGTGAAACCAGAGAACCAAGCATCTTCAGCTCGGTGTTTCAAAACTTCCACGTCCGTTCGATATTTTAAAAGGAGAGCGAATCAACATTATTGCTTAAATATTTCACAGACTGTATACGTACTTCATTACGAAGAGGATAATAAGGAGGTTTTGGGAAATTCAGCTGCACGGAAAGGAACTACGCACATAGTGTACATGCAACTTATTTCCTTTTGATTTCATCATTTTAATACAGTTCTTTTTAGTTCCTCGTATTTCCTATCTGGCTACTATTTATTGGACCTTGTTTAGCAGAGAAGAACCAAGCCTTGTCAGTTACTGCCAAATTTAACCGGACTAATTATTTTTTTTACAAGAGAACGTTTATGCCGAATCCTTTGAAAACGTCAGCGAATTCGCTTCGTGCCATGCAGAAAATTCACTGAAATTTTCGCAAAAATTCACACAACCGTTTTTATGTAAAAAATTAAATTGCTTAGTGAAAGGCAATGACTGATGTTGTTTGGCTCCTTTCTGCTTAACGCGGTTTCATTGTATTCGGTACTTTTCTTCTTTGCCTTTCTGTATTGTTTGAATATAAGAAGTGGAAATTCTACCCAAAATTGAGCCGAATGTAGCCCCCGGGGGGAAGGGGGTTGGTGACATGGAAATTTGACGCAGAGGTCAGGGAAACTTCTGAAACCCCTGTTGGACTTACCACTAATTCAGCAGAAATGCTGATCCTAACTTAAATCGAAGCAAAACTGAACCCGCATTTACCAACACTGGAAGAAAAAAACACATTGGATCCAGAGTCCAGACTCTTGAAAACATTGACAAGAAAAAATACTCTTGATTCAATCAGATTTTTGCTGAAATCAAAAGGAAATCCGCTCAAATTACTCTTAGTTCTTGATTTAAGCAAAAATCCGATTGAATCAAGAGTATTTTTTCTTGTCAATGTTTTCAAGAGTCTAGATCTAGACTCTAGATCCAATGTGTTTTTTTTTCCAGTGAAGACCCAGAGCGAGACGGTGGTAATGTTCAGTAGTGTTTCGCGCTTTGCGGTGAATCGATTGATTCGCCGTTCGAACCCATGGATAAGGATCGATCATCGGAATTTTCGCCATGAACGCTTCAATAATCGATTTTTACCACAGGTTTATATGGGTAAAAATCGATAGTCGATGATTCACGCCTCGCCTCTGGTAATACTGAATGAACGGCGGCTCGAAGGCGGAGTGAAGGGGAGGAGCGGCTAAGTCGTAGTACGGTCTCCAAATTGGATTCGAAAGGGCGATCCGGGGACCGGAGCGGCAAGGAGCAGCGGCCAGCGCACAGTGAACCAAGTTAATGGGAGAGCTCTGAAATGATGTGGAAACTTTAAAATCTTATATAGTTTACATGAGCCTCTTGCAAAATATAGCTAGATCATAATGAAAGCAGGGTGTCTAGCATCAGGAAAAACCGGAAAATATCAGGAATTTTGGCCCATCAGGAAAAAATCAGGAAAATCGGACGTTTTATCAGGAATTTTTCTTACGCAAATCTCCTCAGCGGAGTAGTCTTACTGCTTTTTGCCCTCCGTGCCAGGAGTCGTCGCGCCGTCTTTGCTTCCGATAATTTCTCAAAGAAAAATCAGGAAAATATCAGGAATTTTCAAAATGAAAAAAATCAGGATTTTTTTTATAAAATATCAGGAAAAATCAGGAAAATATCAGGATTTTTCAAAATTAAAAAATACTAGACACTCTGGAAAGTGTGTTTTGATGCAGAAAATGACTCAAAAATCACGTGAGCGCATCGGGAAAGCCTGAAATACAATACACAATCTACGTAAGGAATGTGCACTTCTTTAAGCTTCCCGCTTCAAAAATGATACTACGGGACAAGTGACAATTTCGTGAGAGGAGTCGTTCCATCCAACCCTTGCGCACTAGGATGCTACGCAATATTCAACATGGCTGACACTTCCGTGCGCAAATCGTTGGTTTTTATCAACGCAGGAAAATGTAAACATAAACACGCCGGTTGATAATATCCCACCCCATCACGTGTGTTTTGGTGGGTTGGCGTCGGCCATGCTGAATATTGCGTAGCATCCCAGTGCGCAAGGGTTAGATGGAACAACTACTCTTACGAATTGTTCACCTGTACTGTAGTACCGTTTTTGTGAGTAAGTGAGAAGCTCCAAAAACGCAAATTCCTAACGCAGATTGTGAGGTGAGAAGTGTGTTGTAGACTATTTAGATGTGCTCATTGTAATTTTTTTGCCATTATCTATAGAATATATAACCCATTTTTTCCTTGCTAAAGCTTGCAACATGCAACAGGCCCATTTCCTACTCTGCCTGGTATTCCACACGGAATAATCATGTAGTTCTAAACAAAAATTCACTGAAAAAAAATTCTCGGCGTTTTTACCAAGGTCCGTTGGTACCTTTACCATCTCACTTTGTTTTACCAATTATTGGTAATTTTACCAAGATGGACTGGTAAGCTTACCTAAGAACTGGTATTTTTACTGTTTTTCTTAGGTAAGAATACCACTTTTATCGGTAATCAATTCCCGGTAACTTTGCCATTTTATCTCGGTAATTCTACCACAGTCGATAAAAAGTATTGGCGTTTTTACCAGGGTCCAGTGAAATTACCGAGAAAGTCAATAATTTTACCGAGATTTCTCGGTACAATTACCAATTCCATAAATGGTAATTTTACCAAGAAAAAACTGGAATCAAATAGAACCCTCAATTCTTGGTAATTTTACCCTTTTCTTAGTAAATACATGCACCGAGATTTTTTTTTCAGTGCAGGCCCATCTCCTACCCTGCCTGGTATTCTACACGGAATAATCATGCAGTTCTAAACAAAAATCCTATGTCGAGCCTCTCCCAAGTCCCAACAGCTCGTTTTACTGTGCGTCGCGGCGCGGCGTCCCGTCTAGTAAATCGATGATTGCGCAAGAGGTCAAGCCAGAACTCGGATCGGTAATGCGGTTCCTGCTGCGGGCCAATCGCTGACCGGTCGCTAATGGTCACCCTCGTCTCACATGCTCCAGTGCTCTACAATCAATGCTCCCCGAGTGATCAGCGGATCAGCCAGAGCTCCTGTCCAGAGTTCGATCTTCGATCAGGTCATTCATTCCAACGTGAAATTTCGCCAGGAACATACTAATGCTAATGATTTTCTCTAAAATCAACTGCCTAGCTCGAGAACGGCTCTTGAAGTTGAGGCCGCGTTAGAGTCGGGTCATGGTGCCGGTGCCTGGATAGGAAGAGAACGTACATGTTAAAACATGTGTAGCTCTCAGGGCCCAAAAAGGTCCAAATGGCCGAGCTACGCAACTCAAGAAAACCCTAGAAAAATCTACTTTTCTCGTAACAAAGAATGTAACTACATTGCAACGTATGCGGAGAAAATGACTTCGTGAAGGGGACCCGAAGTTGAGGTGATATGGATCCCTGAAGTTTTCGGATCACGCATCCGTAAACTTGAGGTCCAGCTGCCGAAGTTCGGGTCAGACATCGAGGCACTTCGGTACGTACCGGATACTTCAGATGTGTGACCCGAACCCTTCGGTATGTATTTAAGTATACTTCAGATGTCTGACCTAAACTTCGGCAGCTGGACTTCAAGTTTTCTGACGCGAAACCCGGAAACTTCGATGACCTCAACTTCGAGTCCCATGCACGAAGTTATTTTCTCCGTGTAGTAAAATATCTACTCAGAAATCTCATTTTTACTGGAATGGCGTCAAACGTTTCTAACTGAAAATTTCATTGATTTTCCCGCTGATTGCCCTAAAAATTAAGTTTAATTTCTGGCAGAAACTGCGCAGTCTGATTCTTGTGAAAAATTGAATTATTCTAGTCAATTTCGCAACCTTGGCACGAAGTTAGGTTTTTTCATGTAGCGCCGCTGCATGGACCATAGAAGCGCGGCAGAAGCACCGATCATCTGGTTAGTGCGACGCAAAAACCGGAGGAATATTTTGGGGCGCCATCTCGGCTTTTTTGGCAATGGGCTCATAGATTCGAGAAGCTGAAAATAAGAAAATTAAAACTAGTTTTCAGTGTTTAAACATCGGTCCAATTCAAAAATTAAAAATTATGTCAAAGAAGCTTTTTTCGTGTGTGGATGGGCAAATAAGGAACGCGTGGTCGTGTGTCGAAGCGCACCCACTTACATGCGTTTTTTCTTAAACTTTCACCGCGTGAAAAGCAGAAGCCCGGGCTATGGATCATACTTTCGCCAAAAATAAAAACCAGATACCAAATCTCAAGCCCTGAACAAGACCAAGTTTGGTGAATGCAACATGTCGGTCCCAATTAATTCCTCTCACCTAAGCACAGCAAGCAGGCCGAGGGAGCAGAGAATAGTCTCCTAGATTTTCGGAGTGTTGACCCGACATCGCCCAGCTTGTTGTATGCGAGCTTGAATGAGCCTGCGACAAGCCTGTCATTAATTATCACGTAATTAGATTTCAGTCGAATGCACGTCCGAAGAAACAATGAAAGGAACCTGTGTCGAAGCCGTTACGCACCTAATAAACTTGCGCGGTGAAGAAACAGCAAGCTTTAGTGTTGTGCCCGGCTACAACACCGTATGAGCAATTAGATGATGCCACATTTCCCCCTTTGCTTTCTATATTTCAAGGAAAGTTGTGAGGATTTTTCTTCGGAATTTTTAGGTTCACAGGATTAAATTGCCATTTGTATTGTCAAGGAAAATTCCGCGGAAAAAATTGGATGATTTTGGGAAAAATTGTAAATTATCAGGAGAAATTTGGCAACCTCCAAAAGCGCATACGGCGTTTCTCTGTATAGCGCGGTAGTTTATGAATAGGGAAAAAAACGACGTCGCGTGGCGTGTCCACACCGCGGACCACGCAAACACTTAACACCTACAAGAACAATAATAGCTCGGACAGGACGCGAAGTAGTGCCCTTTTTAATGTTAACAACATCATCCTCATTCCGTCTTTGTATTCCTATTAAAACATATTTTGTCGTTATAGTTGTTCGCGCTCGTTTCTACCTCTTTCTTGTGCTTCCTTCTTTCGTAATGGCGTTTAGCGCTTTTTTACTCGTGCGTTAGGAAAAAATGCCCTTTCACGGGAACTACTAACCTCTATCAGCGGCTCACAGTGCACTAGAAAAAAAACGCATTGGATCTAGAGTCCAGACTTTTAAAAACATCGACAAGAAAAAGTACTCTTGATCCAATCAGAATCTAGCTTAAATCAAGAACCAAGCCTCTTAATTTAAGCGGATTTCGTTTTGATTCAAGCAAAAATCCCATTGAATCAAGAGTATTTTTCCTTGTCAATGTTTTCAAGCCAAAATCTCTTATTTCCTGAAAGTATATCTCTAATTTTGTCGTCTTTCTGTGATACAATAGACACCACCTTTAATTAGGCGAGTTATGACTAAGAGAGAAACCGAACACGGAATTTGGCCTAGAACGGCGCGGCGCGGAGAGCAATGATGATGAGAACTTGAGATGAAAAGGAAAAACCCTCGGCGCGGCGGTCGGCATGTAAGACATATTAGCGCCTACAAGGCTGCATGAATACTTCACGCATTGCGTCAAAGACATGCAGCGCGGTCGCTGCGGTTAGCAGCGGGCGCCGTGAAACGCATAGCGCCCACAAGACTGCATGAATACTTCACGCATTACGTCAAACACAGTGCGTGCAGCAGCGGTCGACGTGAAACGCATAGCGCATACAAGACTAGGAATATTTCACGCGTTGCGCCAAACACAGTACGGTCAGCGCAGCGCGGCGGCGGAAGTTAAAATTATTAAACCACATTTTCTTTCATAGTATTTTCGTTCATTTCATATAAATGGAAGGCCTTGTCCACATAGAGATAGGTTTACGGAACTTAAGTTTTGCGCCAAGTTCCGTGAACTTTTGCTAGTAGTGTTGACAGGGCTTTGGCAAAAAAATGTGTCCAATACGAATAAACGCGTCTTATGCACCCCTCTCCCTCCGGCACGTTCACTTGATGGTTTTTATTGATGTTTCAAAACGAATGAGAAGGGGGCGGCAAAATACAGGCGGCCCATGGGCGGCGAGTAAGTAAATCAAGCCCTGATCTCAGACTCCGTCAATGCGCTCATCGTGATTTTTGAGTCATTTGCTGTACAGTGATAAAAAGAAAATCTTAAATTTGCCGCCAAGATGTATTTTTTCTTAAATCAAGAATTTTGCTGTTTAATAGAAACTACTTTTTCGCTCAACCCAAGCATTATTTTGCTCGTATCAAGAAAAATTCAGCTTAAATCAAGATACAACAAATTTTTGGCGGCAAATTCAAGAATTATCATGCTTAAGCCAAGCACCTTTTTTTTCAGTGTACACGGAGAAAAAACCTCGTGCGTGGGACCCGAAGTTTAGGTCATATGGATCTCCGAATTTTTCGGATTGAGCATCTGAACACTTCAGGTCTAGCTGTCGAGGTTCGGATCACACATCTGAAACTTCAGTTTTTACATCCGAAGTACTTCGGTTTTCACATCCGAAAAACTTCGGTTCTCACATCTGAAGTACTTCAGCTGTAAGAATTGAAATACTTCAGATGTAAGAATTGAAGTACTTCAGATGTAAGAATTAAAGTACTTCAGATGTAAGAACTGTAGTTTCAGATGTGTGATCCGGAGCTCGACAGCTGGACCTTAAGTGTTAAGATGTTCAATCCGAAAACTTCAGAGATCCATGACATAAACTTCGGGTCCCACGCACGAGGTGTTTTTCTCCGTGTACACTGAAACAAAAAGGGTGCTTGGCTCAAGCATGATAATTCTTGAATTTGCCGCCAAGAATTTGTTGTATCTTGATTTAAGCTGAATTTTCCTCTTTTTTTTCTGTTCTTTTCTTCGTGTAAGAAATGACGCTTTCTTCTGCTCCAGCTGAAGTTTTGCAACAGGCCTTTATGCCTTCCAGCTCTGGAGAATTGCGTGCGATTCGACAACCAAGTCTCAGCGCTTTATTTGCGAGGAGCTGATAATTTCGCTCCCGCGTTTCTCGAGGATGGGCCGCGCGGCGACGGGGCCCGGGCCCGGGGGCTCCGGGCGTCCAATTGATTGGGCCGCCGCCCCACCGGCTACCACCACGCGAGCCCGGGTTTTCTTCCTTTTTTTAATCAAGAACGTGATGTCGGTATTCGCACTTTTCATCCGATCCTCATCCGGACCCCCGCCCCGCCCCCGGCGATAAACACTCATTCCCGTTTCTTAGCTCCTGCTCGCCACTTCCATCAAGTTGCCAAGTGATCCGGAATCTTTAGAAACTCGTGAGCCCCCTGTGAGAAGGAGTAATTTTACACAGAAAAAAAAAATCCGGCCGTGGAAGCCGTACTTACGGGCTATACATATAGACATACCGTTCTCGAATCGGGCTCAGAGGCCGAAAGTTCCGGGCGTAGCAGCCTGCACTGGGAAAAAAAACACATTGGATCTAGAGTCCAGACTCCTAAAAACATCGACAAGAATAAATCCTCTGGATTCATTCGGATTTTTGCTTAAATCAAGAACCAAGCCTCTTAATTTGAGCGGATTTCCTTTTGATTTAAGCAAAAATCTGATTGAATCAAGAGTTTTTTCTCTTGTCGATGTTTTTAAGAGTCTGGACTCTAGATCCAATGTGTTTTTTTTTCAGTGTGGGCAATCGAAGCTACCGGTGCAGCACCCGGAACTTTCGGCTTCTGAGTCCGGAACGAGCGGTATGTCCATTTAGTCCGTTTCGTTTTTTTTTTCAGTGTATGAGGAGAGTATATGACACTAGAGGAGCCACCTCTAAATCTGATTGGCTCGGTCATCTTCAGCGGCTTCATGGAATCCCCTTATAAGAAGAATTAAACATGTTGCTTTAGCACTTATGAGAGCGGTTTGCTATCGATCGTTCTATGGTTCAATAGATAATTTCTACATTTAGGGATGTTTCTTCAAAATCTCCGATCATCGCAACATACGCTGTAGTCTATAGTTCGTCCTAATACGATATTTCGTCGTTTTCCGGACGAAGGAACGGAACTCCATTTCAAGGTTGCAAAATGGACTCAAACTTGTCAATTTTTTACTAAAATGTACTAGTGTGCAATTTTTATCCACAATTTCTCTGAATTTTGGATGGGATCAGAGGAAGAATTAGTGAAATTTCCAGTTAGAAATGCCCACAATTTTTCTCGTAAAAATGTAATTTTTGAGCTGGAAAATGTGGCAAAATTGGAATGTAGTTACATTCTTAAGTCAAGGAAACACGAATAAGTCAGGGCATTTTAGTCACTGTGAATAGAAACTGTGTGAAAGTCAGGAAATCAATATTCCTGAAATCTTTAGATGATCTGATCCATCTCAGGTGCTTCTTTGCTTTCTTACGTGCTTCGGCTTCCGGTGAAGAGGATCTTCCAGAAGCGCAGAATTTTAACAAGTGTGGAACGGAAACCAAATTAAGGGCTTCCCAAAGTGTTTTAAGTTAATTTTAGGTAGCACTCTCCGTTCAATGATGACACTGTTGGCGCACTACACTTCAGACGTGTACAGCTTGTTGACATCTTATCGAATGACCTTGATTGATAATGAGCATCGTTGAATAAAGATTTACTGATCAAAATCATTCGATTACAGTTCTGCACGCAATGGACCATCCAGGGGTGACGTCATTGAAACAATCATCGATAATGTTCAATAAGAATTTAAATGAATCGATCTATATCGCTAATGATACTGTGGCGTGGATTTGAAACTGTTCACTTTTTTCCATAAGTTTTCCTATGATCCGTTCATAGGTACCAGGATCATTTTCGGCAAATTTGTTATTGACTTCGGCTTTGGTTCTGACATATTTTTATTTTTTATTTTCAATGATTTTACAATTTAATATCTACAATGTTTTTTTCTTTCTTCTGTTGCAGGTAAGAATTTGTTTAATTCAACATCAAAATATTTATTACGATCTAGGAGGCATTTCAAGTTGAAACGCAGACCTTTCTTCATGAGCACGTTCAACTGTTCAAAGATGAAATTTTGTCCCTTCACTACGGATTCATCGAAGGAATGGTATTTCTGACTGCAAATCAAATTATTGCGCAGAAAAAAGTAATATTTTGGGCTACGTCGTAGGTTTACCGACGGATCTTCTACCGGTGAGAATAATTAAAGATCAATTACGTAAAATACCAGATAAATTGTTTTGAATAATTTTCACTCAGAGCTATAAAACTGAATGATTTCAGTAGAACAGATGGAAAGAAGATTTTCTCAGGTCCCACTAAGCATTTTCTTTCTAATCTTACTTTTGTTGTACTACTAGTTGTCGGGTTTGGCCACCAAGACCGTTACTATTACTCCGTGACTTTTGAGAGAATGTAGCAACCCAGCTCCGCACCCTGTGCAGAGGTGGCTATACCCATCAGTTATTAAGAATGAGGATTGTAGCCGCAGATAATTGCAACTGGATCAGAGAGAAGAGAAATGTTTGCGCTTTTTCCCGAGTTAAAATTATTATTCAGTTCAAAATAATTCGAAAATAACCCGGATCACGTTCGACCGCGTGTGGAGAACTTGCACTGCCCGCATGTGTGGTTTCGTATCGCTAACTCGCAATACTTCGCATTTTTTATCCAGGTTTCTTTTTCAGCCGTTTTTTAGAATTGACCGTATCCACTATGCTTTCTCGGTACTCCAGCAGTAAGAGAACTTCTTCCTTTAAAATAATTATTTTTTTCGCAGTTTTATCTAATTTAGAGTCCTTGTATATGGCGAGTTAAGACAGTGCGGCTCGTGGATAAACATAACGAGAAAAAGATTACACACTTTGAATGTTTTTCGTAATATCTGATCAACTCATTCCCGAATTCCTTTCCTCTCCCCCTCCCATTTCGTTCGTTCCCCGACACATCCTTAATTTCCCGGTCCATTCCAGGCCATAATCCTTGCATCAGTATTAATTGAAACTTCCTCACCGTTTGTGACACTGTGGAGACCTGAAATATGGGAACAAATGAGAAATGGATTCCGTTAGTCTTAACTCTCGGTTCAGAGGGATTCTAGTTTCAGTCATCGTAAAATTTGAAGGGAGAACATTCATAAAGTCCCTCCAAAACAATAATACTCAAAAATAGCCCGAATAATTCAACTAAAAAACACAAGAAAATGGGTAACCAAGGCTAAAAAACAATAAACACAGAGCCTGGGACGTTCCGGGGTGGTTTCAACCCCATTTTCTGGTCTAGGATGGGGTTGAAACCACCCCTAAAAATCCCAGGCTTTGTATTCGTTGTTTTTTTAGCCTTGGTCACACATTTTCTCGTGTTTTTAAGTTCCCTCAAAAATAAATGTTTAACCTACCGGGGGATTTTTGAATGTTCATGCAACGGTCTTTCTCAGCGCAAGATTATTAACATTAACGACTAGCGGATTTCCAGAAATGCGAGGCAATCACTTATTAGTAGCTTCTGTTTTCTAATGAACACTTCTTATCGCCATCAGCAATGGGGTCTCTCCCCCCTTCACGAGGCCCCGGAGGCAAGTCAAGACGTATTCCGGCACGAATAATTCCTCGTAAGTTGTGGATTAAAAAAAGAAAAAAAAAACAACGGTGGTGCGTCCATTTAGAGTGTGGTAGGACTTTGAATAAGACGGTAGGATGTGGGCACGCACGTGGCTTGCATTTACACGAATACGACAGTATGTTCGTTGCGATGCGCCCGTGGCTCCCTCCTCAACACCGTGATCGCGCCGCGCTGCCTCGAGACTCGTCACGAATTTCCATCGACAGCCTCAAGAACATTTTAACGTCGAGCGTACGTACGCTTTGCGTTTCGTTTGTCTGGCTCGCGTAGCTTTAGCGCACAGCGGCAATGGAGATGTTGCATGTGTGAGGAATTTGCGATTTGACTGTTGATTCTTATGTAAAAATTCGCGAGAAACACGATGGTGCCACTGGTTTTCTCTGAAATCATCTCCCAAGCTCAAAAGAAGCTCTCAAGTTGAGGGCAAAATGGAAGGGATATCCCACGCTATCCTGAGAGTCCACCTCTACATCAAGACAAACTCCCCATGCAAAGGTAGGAAGCAAATACATTAGCAGGGTTGCAGTGTTTTCAGTTTCAGAGTCCTCAAATAAGGTGGCAACCCTACTAATGTATTTGCTCCCTATCTTTGCATGGAGAGTTTGTCTTGACGTAGAGGCGGACTCTCAGGTTAGCGTGGGATATCCCCTCCATTTTGGCCTCAACTTGAGAGCTTTTTTTTGAGCTTGGGAGATGATTTCAGAGAAAACCAGTGGCATCATCGTGTTTCTTGCGAACTTTTACATAAGAATCAACAGTCAAATCGCAAATTCCTCACACGTGCAACATCTCAATTTATTTCAGAGATCCCGCAGCTTCAATAACCGTAACGGCTATACGAGCGGCAAGGGAGCATAAATAGATGCGCGGAAAAGTTTTGCCCATTTCACTCCGTATAAGCGGGGAAAATGCACTGATTAATTTCCTCACCGGGTGTCTCCCATTCTGGTAAGATCGCCTTCAATAATCGTGACGGCAATATTAGTGGCGTAGGAGTACTTGCAGTTGCGCTCAGTACTTTTGTCACTTTCGCTGTGTCCCGGTAAGGAACACTCATTGTTTACTTCTGTCGTGTTCGCTTACTCATTCGTGCCAGTAGTCGGCGTACGGTTTTTATGTTGTATGATCACAGTTTCGAAGGAGTTTTCCGTCATTGGTATGTACTGCTGTGAAAAACGCCGTTTGAACTTTCGAGCTTTGCCGAATCTCCACCGATAAAAACTGAAGACGCACGATAATCAGCATATCTTTTTTGCCTTGTTTTCTTTCATAAATTTCATCAACAGTGGATCACCAGACATGGTAAGAATTTAAGCATTCTGATACATGTTTCTTAACCAGAATTTCACGTAGAACTTAATTGCCGCAACGAAAATTACTGAAACCAACTTCTTACGAAAATATACTCGTCTTGATTTCACACTGGTTTCGAGGAATTTGAACTGCCCGCTCACAAGAAACTCAAAGCTCTACGTGAGTCAAATCGCGCACTACAACGGTTTCAGCAATCTTCTCAATCGAGCAATGTTCATTTCCCACCATGTGTTGTTCAAACTATTAACAACCTGCTACAGCTGATCCAAAGCGTCAAGATTGAAGTTGTCAGATTTTTAGATCGCAGAGACTGTCATGATAACATTTAGCGCGCGATGTGAATCACGTAGATCATTGAGTTTTCGTGAGCGGGTGATCTGAATTCACGCACCAAGCATCATTAAATATCTTCGTAAATATAGTCGATATCGGTAATTTTCCTTGTGCGCATCGTGTTTTACATGAAATTTTGATTGAGAATCATGTATCAGAATGCTGAAATTCGTACCTTGTCTAGTGGTCCATTGTATTTGATCTAATGTGTATACAAATTTCAAAGATAAATCGTCCTAAATTTTCACGGAAATTAATACTTTGTCAGAAGAAATTCGGCGATCTCAGAATTTTCGTGCAGCGTTTTCCCTCAGCAGTCCTGTGCGCTTTGGTTGCCCGCAACGATCGTGCAACGCGGAGTAGCGCTCACGCAACATGACGATTTGTTCTTTTTGAGATGGTATTGCATGTCAAGCCGGAATTTTTGCCGCGGCCTCTTTACCCTCGGGTCGATCAGGGACCCGGCACCGAGACACCCAGTGCATGTTGCCCCCGCCCCACCTCGGCCCGGTTCCGCAACCCGGCGCATACCTGACATTTTTTCCAACTCTTCCAAGACAGTCAGACCTTGCGCCAGCAAGAAACTCACGCTTGATTCCTCCAAGAATATCACCTGGAAAGAAGTCTATTGGTTGGCTGAAGGGCGAGACTTCGTTTCATTGGAACACGAAAAGACTACACAGAGACTTACCGAAGTCCATTATTTTTCCGAATCTTCCCCTGTATAGTACCTGTAGGTATAGGGAGAGTACGACGGCATGTCGGTAATTTCGAGGTTGGGTCATGGAGCTTCTAGAGTCTCTTTACACTGGGAGTAACGAATCCATTTCGGATTGGGTCCCGTATCTCAGGCCTCCGCAGGTCCACAGTGTCACAAACGGGAATAAATATTAAATTTTCACCCATTGCAAAGATTATAAACTGAAATGGACCGGGGAATCAGCGGCTTGGCAAAGAACAAGCGGAATGAAAAAGGGGACGGAGACAGGAATTCGGGAATGAGTAGTTGGTCCAAGATTACGAAAAACATTTGATTTGTGTCATTTTCATCCCCGTTTGTGACATCCATGAGCTGTGTTGTATCAACTCTCCCTCAGAGGGGACTCTTTTTTTTGTCGCGCGTTTTCATATTTTTTACTTTCTCACTACCCTACGGTTGGGGAAGGACTGTCATCCTGCAAGGGGGAGGGGAGTTGAAATTTCATCATTTCTAGACGTTTTAAGGTCCCAGGAGTCAAAATGACCATACTTGAAGAAATGTGTGTCCGTCCGTCAGGCGTCCCCCAAATCTGTCTACAGCGATAACTCAGAATCTATCTGTTTGATTTCATTCAAAATTTGCAGAGAAGACCATATCTACGGTCTCTTTATGGACGTCAAACAATTTTGGGGTACGACAAAATTTGGGGGCCAGGGGCCAAGGTCTGAGATCCATTTTCAGCAAAATCACGTGGAAAGCTCATTTTGAAGGACTGTAAATTTTGAAAAATACCTATAATTTTTCTTTACCGCGCGGTTGAGATCTGAAGCGGAATACTACTTACGCAGACTCTTCGGCTGTCGACCGCTCGGCGGCTCGGCGGCACGCGAGCCCCGTGAGAAAGAGAACTGTGACAAAATCCGGAGCCGTCGGTTTTGAAAAGCGAGGCAGTACAGCTTTCTTGACGGGATAACTTTCACATAACAGCAGGCGGACTCGGGAGTGGGAAGTGGGAAGGATCCGATCGAACGTGAACCACCTGATTTGTGATTCGGACGCGCACGCCGCCCGCCGCGCCCCCCTCGGACCCCGTCCCTCCCCGCGTCGCGACGCACGAACGCACCGCGACGCATCTCTTCTGCTCACCCGAAACTTGTTTTCATCATTTTTTCCCCTCCAGGATATTGTGGGGTTTTTCACAGTATCTTTATAGGGAGAGTGTGGCCAGCCAGGGCACTCAGGGCCCCGCTTCTGATTGGCTTAGCCAACAGCGGAGTGATTGCTGAAATTGGTAGACCAGGGTGTCTACGAGTCCGGAATTTCCAGAGAGTCCGGAAAGAGTACTGATTTTTTAAGGGCGGTCCGGAAGTACTGAAAAAGTGCGGAAATTCCTCAAAAAGGTCCGGAATTTTGTTCATTTTTTGTCATTTTTATCGCACTTTGAGCGAGAAATTGAAATTTTTCGATTTTCGTCATTTGGAGGCACTGAAATAGTACGGAATCTTTCTGTTGAGGAGGTACTGAGTTTCTTGAGAATGTACTGAAAGAGTACTGAAGTAGTACTGATTTCTGGTCAGTCTGTTTTCGTAGACACCCTGTAGACAAAGCGATAGACAAAGAAGACAAAAATGACACGAAGGGATCCTATTGGTGTAAGCGGGTGGTTACAATGGACAAAGAGGGTAGGTAATAGACTAACTAATGGCAACCCACGGGAGACTCTTTTGTTAGTCCATTTTATTCTCCCTTAGTATATTAGAACCACTCATTCCAACCTAGAGGATCACTCCACACTCCTTATGTCT
The DNA here is from genome assembly GCF_001854935.1 of Bemisia tabaci. Classification (NCBI taxonomy): domain Eukaryota; kingdom Metazoa; phylum Arthropoda; class Insecta; order Hemiptera; family Aleyrodidae; genus Bemisia; species Bemisia tabaci. The sequence goes on along the minus strand of NW_017562455.1, from coordinate 317,707 downwards.
TCTTTCTCTATCTATTTTGTCTATTAATTTTAATAATCAGCCCGCTGTAATCGAATTTTGACGTCGGCTCGGACGGGCCGTGTAAAATCGTGAAACCGACCCGGTGCGCAGCCGCACTGGAAAAAAAACACATTGGATCTAGAGCCTAGACTCTTGAAAACATTGACAAGAAAAAATACTCTTGATTCAATCGGATTTTGGCTTGAATCAAAATGAAATCCGCCTAAATTAAGAGGCTTGGTTCTTGATTCAAGCTAGATTCTGATTGAATCAAGAGTACTTTTTCTTGTCCATGTTATTAAGAGTCTGGACTCTAGTTCCAATGTGTTTCTTTTCCAGTGTGCCGATCCGGTCGAAAAAGTTGATCAAATCCACTCGCGAAAATTCGTCTCATGAAGCGGCTCGAGATGGAAGCTGAGGCATGAGGACGGAAACGGTGAGCGGTGAGCTGAAGCGGCGTGAGCGGCGCGCGGCGGAGTGGAAGTACTGGAGTCTACGCATGTATGCAAAGCGGCCTTAAGGCGGTGAAACCTTGGCCGACATTCAGAGCGCAACCTCTGAAACGGAGCGGCTCAGCGGATGCCACTTCGCAGCGAAAAAGCTCAGCTTCCGGCCGCCGGAGCGGGGCTTTATCCGGACGGGTGGCAATCGCCAGTCGGAGTCGGCCATGTGGGTCTATCGGTGGCTCGCCGACTTCCAGACGTTCATTGACTACTTCCTAAATATCCTTTATCCGATAAATCAGCGGCTACGCGACCGGGCCGGGCCGGGGAGTGGATCCAGCTCTCACGACCACCGGATCGGGATAACTTGACCCCCGATCCGAGACAATCGATTAATTCTTGTGAGTCCTTCGAGAGAGCTAATCAATTTGTTGCCCGGTGAAATTCATCCGCTCGCCTCCAACTTCCTTCTCAAGCGTAGTACTCCCGTCCCGTGCTAAGGAAGAACGCCGCACGAGCCTTCAGACATTGCCATATCTCCTTCAATAAAAAGCGAATTTACTGGGAACATTTAAATATTTTTCCTCAAATTTCCAGACGATCATGTTCGCAATTTAATCTGACATATCTGAAAATTTCAACTTAAAATATGCACAATTTTCCTCCAAAATCCTTGTTTATCTCGGGAAATTTGGCAACTCCCGAATGTTCATACGGCGTTTTTTCTTAGTACACGGAGAAAAAAACATCGTGCGCGGGACCCGAAGTTTAGGTCATATGGACCTCTGAAGTTTTCGGATTAAGCATCTGGACACTTTAGGTCTAGCTGTCGAGGTTCGGATCATACATCTGAAACTCCAATTTTTACATCTGAAGTACTTCAGATGCGAGAACCGAAGTTTTTCGGATGTGAAAACCGAAGTACTTCAGATGTAAGAACTGAAGTTTGAGATGTGTGATCCGAACTTCAGCAGCTGGACCTTAAGTTTTTCGGATGCTCAATCCGAAAACTTCAAAGATCCATATGACCTAAACTTTGGGTCCCACGCACGAAGTTTTTTTCTCCGTGTTCCATAAAGAGCGAATTTACTGGGAACACTTTTAAATGTTATTCTTCAAATTTCCTGACGATCATGTTCGCAATTTAATCTGAAATATCTGAAAATGTCAATGTAAAATATGCATAATTTTTCTCTAAAATCGTCGTTTATCTCGGGAAATTTGGCAACTCTCGAATGTTCATACGGCGTTTTTTCTTAGCACGGCTGAGTAGTCCTCCAGCGGGCGGATTGTTGAAATCGATAGACAAAGCGATAGACAAAGAAGAGACAATTATTTATATTTTAGTGATCCCGCTCTAGGAATCCAAGCAGTGCAATCAGATGAGGCAATAGTTGTAAGGCGGCTTTTGTCTCTGAAGGCGGCCCACGCGGCCTTAACATCACGTGACGTTTTCGCGGGATTCGTCCCATTACACGGAAAAAAGTATCACAATCCCAACCATACTCCTAGCTGATTTTGGCGCCAAACATTAAGGTAGTTGCAAAAGCCAGAGGTATGCTGAAGTCAGCTGAAAGTGTGGTTGGATCAACCTTACCTTTGGCTGGTTCCCTCACAGTCAGCATAAGTGTGGCCGGTGGTTGGATTAACTATACCGCTAACCGGTGCCTTTACACCTCTAGCCAGTGCACCACTCTCACGGCTGACGCGACTCCAAAATCAGCCGGAAGTATAGTTGAGATGGTGATATTTTTCCTTTCAATGTAGATACGTGTTCCGGTGCATTAAAATTGACTGTTCTTGAAATATCTTTCTTTGAATGTAGCATCTTCTTGAATTATTCATCTGCAAAGACATTTAATAAGGTGCCAGCGACAAATATTGGTCGACCCGTGGAGAGGGGTGTGTTGAATTTGCACATCGTCCAAATGGAGACGAAGTGGCTGGCAATGAAGAGTCACCTGGAATTAGGTCGCGTCGACCACGACGCGATTGTCAATTTCATTTTAAAAAAATGCCCCTCGAAGGGCGGGAAAACTGCGATTCGGCAAGACTCGGCATCGTGGCATTTATATTTGGGTGAGAATCTCATTGAGACGTTAACTCGGAACTACTCTCACTTGCTGCCTCGCTCAATCAACAAATGCACCGGCTTGCGGCACACACTGGAGCGAGGCAATAGGAGAACTTAGACATTATCTCGAAACTTAGAAAGCTTATAATTTCTAAAATATTTAATAATACATTTTAAGAGTGGCTCCATTGATTTTCTCGTGAAATTTCATCTCAAAAACACCCATTGAAATTGAATTTGTGACCAAAACATCATGAAAATTTGAAATTTTAGTCGAAATTTTCATGTGCGACCTCTTCTATTAGCTCCTTCCACCGTGCGGCACTCCATACAAGCATCGCCGATCGGTGGAACGGGCTATTGTGAGGAATCTGACTTGAAAATTTTAGCAAATTTTGATGCTTATTATCACATTATAAATTTTCATGAGTTTGCCGGGAGGAAAGTAATTGAAAACTTCAATGAAACCAATTCTAAACATCGTATTTCCGAACATATGAGCTTTTGACGTTTCCACAGTTTATCCGAGCTCTCCATTTGACTTGTCCCTTCGTGCGCCGATCCCTGCTCCCCGTCCGTTCCTAGATGGGTCTCAAGTTGAAGGGGAGGCAGATTTGCTTTCAGTCCAAGTTCACAAACACGACGGAACTTCGCTAATGGTTCTCAGCGATCGGTGCCCCCGCCTTTCCGCCCCCTCCTCCCTCTTCCGTTGCATGTTTATCCCAGTCATTGTGAAAGTGAATTAGGTCTTGAGTCAGATCCCTTTCGTTGTGTTAAATCTGAAAATTTTCTATTCTTATGAAACCCTTCAAGTAAATTTTTTCCACGTAACGGAGAATTTGCAGGTGTGTGAAATTTAATAAAATTACTCATAGAGAACTGAATACGAGCATATCCTTGGTTTCCAAATTGTACAATTACTGCCGGACATATGACAGATAAACGGTCTAATCTATTGAAATGCACGTGTTTAGATGGGAAATGCTGCAAGATGATGTCACCAGGCGGTGCATTTTCTCTTTTTTAAAACTTTTTTTTCTAAAATTTCCTGCATCAGAAAAAAATACAAGAAAAATACTGCGAAGTCATCGTACTAAGCACTTTCTGATGAAGCAATCGTGCATATTTTCCATTAAAAAATGACTTTAAAACTTAAAATCCTTAGCCGCGCATCATTAAATTTTTACATTGTCACAGTTCGTTCTTTGTTCTAGTGGGCAGGTTTAAATTATTGTGGCAGGTGATAATCTCTAAATGAGCCCAATCTGTTTAGTTTTTGGAAATACGATCTAGGTTTTACTCTCAAAAAAAATTACGTGATAATGATATGAATTCTCCCATTCTAACAGAGTGTAAATGCTCATTTTTTATCACAGATTTATGCGGCTATCGATAAGAGACAGTCCACAAATGAACCCGTTCCATTAAGATTAATTTTTGGGGGCTTGGGAGAGGGGGTGCCTAGAGGGTGCGAAGCGCTTTAGGGGGTGGGTTCGTGTAGCGGACAAAGGATGTGACCTATGTGACCTAAGTAAGTCATTATAACTACCCTCCTTGAACGTTTCAGAGTCGTTTTTGAGATGTCTAATTTTTTCGCTGTTTTAGAAAAATGTCTCTGAAGCATTTAATTGTTTTCAGTGATATTTTAAAACGTTTTTTAAGCATAATTTTGCTATTATTAAAGGGTTCGGAGGGATTCCGTCCAGTTCCAAGAGGTCAGTACCCCTTCTGGTTCCTGGCGTCCGTCGGGGCTATTTCATAACGCGGAGGCTGTTACCTAACTTTCGAAAAACGGCGAGGGAAGACGCGAAACAACCGTAATCGAATCGAGACCATTTTTCCGTGTGATTTGGCGGGAAGTTAATCGCATCACGGTTGCTTTAGATCACCACCGCCGCGCCATTATTACAGTAGCTGTTTCACGGAGACGGCGAACGCGGTGGGCCGGAGCGCAACGCTTAAACGGCGTATCTACCCTTGATTGTTTCGTGGAGTTGAGCGGTTTTGCCCGGCACGGCGCAATGTTCCACGCTCCGTCGATCAGAACCGCTTGCAATAATAAGTCCATGCGGCTACGAGGTTGGTGGCTACGGTGCTGTTATGCAGAGATCCCGTTATGGCGACGAAAAACAAAAGGAAATGGAAACGAACGAAGCGACAGTGCATATGCAGCGATAGTGCATGTGCATATATCGCAGGTTGATAGTCAAATTGTTGTTTCCCTTCACCAAAGAACTCAACCACTTTTCAATACTGCCATGGCGCGAATACGGCAAGGTTACTGTCGGTTTGTGATGGAATCAAAACTTTAATCTGCTAACTTTCGTTCTCATTCACTTGTGCGAAAAGCTAATGGCTGTACCAGGCAGTATGTCAAATACCTGCGCAGATAGTCAATTTTTTATGATTGACTAGCAGGAAACCCCCACCATCAGCAATCACTGTGATTAGTGATCAGTTACTAATTGTGTTTCTGAATTATTATTTACTATTTCAAAATTGGCGGGACGCACTGGTTTGATAAAAATGCAGAGATTAGTAGTATGCTGATTAAAACTGCTATTTTGGTCTGTTTTGCAGTAAGTTCATAAATAATCAAAAATACCCAATCAAAAGTTGGTTATTTTCATGAAGATTTGTTACTTTTGTCAGTTCAATGTTTAATTGAAGTTAGCTGGTGAGTTTCAGTCGCGAAAATTACGGGATTTAACCAGTGGTTTCGTTTAATTCTCAGCAATGGCGGGTTTGTCATCTACATCGCGGAGAAAACGTGATTTTTCCAGGGATTTTGTGAAACAAATTAGAAATTACTCGATAATCACCACGATATCACGGCAAATACGTCGTGTTCCTAGCGAATTGCTAAGATTTTTATGATTGCGCGTTATTCACATCGATATCGTGGCATATACGCGCATTTCTGACTCAATTAAGGCTACGTAAATGCGCGCATAAAACTCATAGACATCTGTTAATTGGGATGGGCGAAAACGTATGATTTTCCTTCAATTTTGTATGATACCACTTACCCACTTCGGAGTTCAAATAGTTGCTCGCTTCATTTCTGCTTGTTAAAAGTGACAAATTGCAAGAATCCAATCTCGATTTCAAAAAAAAAAAAAAAAACATCAGCGATGATCCAAGATTTTGCAAGTATGACTCGTGTGTTTCGGTATACTATGACAGAAACAGAAAGCAGGTGGAGAATGTCGAAGCAATGTTCTAGTTTCGCTCCGCTGTCAGCACCGCGTCTGCAGGCGCAGTGTGACCGAGCCGTCATCACAGTACAGAACGCCTTCAATCTAGCAAACGGCAATGTGGACATCCCCCGTGGTGAAATAGTTGTATCAAGAGCGCCTTCCACGATCGGAGTCAAATATTGATGAAATGCGCGCGAAAACCCGACTTCTCCTCCGATTGCAACGTTGCACACCGTCTTTATGTTCCATTTTGGTAGAATATCGCAAATTCATGTGTCAAAAGTAATGATGACGTCGCCTCTAAATCAATTTAACTACATTTTGCAATTTGGAACTATAAACTCTGTCCCGGTTTAAAAAAAACGTAGGTGCCATTAGTTTTCCTATGCACACAAGTGTTTTTTTCAGATGAGCCAGAATTTATAGTTCCGAATTGCAAAATGCAGTCCAATTTATCTCACGAGCGTGGTTGAAATATTCGTTGCAATGAACAAAACTTCATTATATCAATGCTTCGAATCGACTCGCAAATGGGTTTGTGTCCGAATTCGTATTTTTCGTTTTCGCCTCTCTTTTTTTCCTTTCGTGTTTCCGAAGTCCGCTCTTCCGAACTTCACATCCGGACGTCTCGAATGTGACATTTTGACTGGAAGAATTTATTTCTATTCATAATTTTTCGGCTGTCAACCGTGTTGTCGTTTCACACTCGACAACGCTGGAATGTCCCTTTACCGCGGCTCAAAATTCAGGCATTCGACGGAAAAATCGGCAATTTTAGACGCTACTTTAAGGCGTAACTAAATTTAAGTTGAGCATCAGCCGTTAGCAGCTAGAAAAAGATTTCTCTCTATCATCCTACTCGTCTTCCTCCCCAAGTCTATATTTAAACCTCCCGCTCTCTTCTTGGTTTCCACCCGCTGCTCCGATACAAAATGGCGGAACGGCGTCTCTCCTTTGTGCTTCTTAATTTTTCTCCTCATATTTTTAACATAGATACGTCGAGGCTATTAGAAATCTCTCGGGTCATTAGTCCCCGAATGAAGTTCATTGCCAAAGAAACCGCTCTGATGCCGCTCCAACCTAGACTTATTTTCTATTTCTTTTTTGTGTCGAGCTTATAGATCGCCAGATAAAAATTAAGTTTCAAAAGCAAGCAGTTATTTACTGCTGAAAATTACGATCATGTAAGTACCAGAGGATAAAAATCGTTGAGTTCCGAGGTCAGCCGAAAGGTTTTTTTGTCTCCCTCTTTCTGTCTGAAGATTATTTTTCATCATGAAACTCGAAAGCTGGCAACAAAGAGGTGTACTTGATAAAACTTTGATTCCTGAGACTCTTTCTTATCGTTTTTTTTTTACGATCGTCTTAACTCCACCCCCCTCCTTCTTTGCTCAAGTGCTTAAGTTCAATTTCAAGTTACGAGGTGAACCACTTGGTCTGCGAACGAAATGCATCGTATGTTCCTCGCTTTCAGTACGGTCTTGATGTCCGTCCATCACGTTCGGTTTTTTTAAAAATGAATGAGCTGGAAAAAGAGCCCTTTTCGCCTCTGTCCCGGATATCTTGATTGCTTAAGAATTGGAATCTTTAGGTACGCTTGTTTTATCTGTATTATAGTAACGGAATGATCGTTCATGTCATCAAGGATGACTGTTACCTTGGTTGAATTACCACTTATAAGTTAGTTCATCATTATTAGACCGCTTATTTTTCTACCCTTAAAACCAGAAACTTGAACTTGACAGGAAGTTTTAAAATGTAAACCATGAATGAATTGATATCACAGCCAAACGGGAAAATAATAATAGAATGAAATGAATCAGAAAAACGAGCAGGAGTTCAAATGCGAGCAACTGTATTGTGAATTTATATTCATTAAACTAAATAAAATACGAGCAGACGTGCAATTTTTCAATTATATCGATATCGGTATCGATAAAATTAAAATTAGCCGAACGATTCTCACAGAAATGCCCAATAGCATAAAATAAAACGTCCGAAAATTAACTTCTTTTTTTCGAAACAACATGTTAACACGACGCACCATAATTTCGATTCTCCAAGCTGTAACTTGAATTAGTCTTGGAAAAAGAGGAGCATTGTTCCCTTTTTCATACAGTCCATCTTGACGTGAAATCAAACCAAGACTTATCATCACTAGGCTTGGGATCGTTTAGCCTTTATTCATGGATGTGTTTTATCGATCTATAGTGTCACCAACACTCATAAATGTCAAGATCGGTCTCCTCTTATGGTCACGATCCATAGATTCTGTTTTTGGATTCAGCGGAGAAAATATGTTCTGGCTCGCCAATGCTGGCTTTACATCGCTATTAATTCCAACGTCAGCGCACACTTGTTTGTGTGGCTTCCGAATAGTTTCTCTAATATAGTCAAGATATTCTTCCTCATTTTTCAATTTCATCTCATTTGGCTCGAGCGCCGCGATTTTTTAACGCAGTTCTTGAGAACCATTACCATGACCTTTCCTCTTTCATTGCCGATACTTTTACCCCTCTTTACTCCATCAAATCTATGCTGCGAGTCTCACAAAATATCTAGGTTAATTTAGACTATTCTCATGTGTAATGTATCTATCACTGACAATGAGCGCACTTCTTTTATCTTATAGTACTAAAATATTCGCGAACAACTTTTTTATGCCCCGGTATTAATAATCTGTGTAAATACCATCTGACCAACGCATTGAAGAATTACCATGCCATTTTTTATTGCTCCATCTAAACGTGCTTACAGAGCTGATTTCGCAGGATTTTTTATAATTCTTTCTGATAACGAGAAATAGTATAAAAACATATTTAAAAGTGAGGAAATACACGGCCTAGTGACGTCATCTGGCGTTTTCCATTTAAACCCATGCATTCTAACAAATTGTACTGAAAAAAAAAAAACTTCTTGAGTTATTATTTGACTTGAAGCGTAAGTTTTGTCGACAAAATTTAGTTTTTCAAAGTTAAATTCGTGCGAATTCAACTTAAGGTCAGTTTTTTTAGTTAAGAAAACGTCGTTTTACTATCGGTAAGTTTAATTAAAAAAATGATAAAAAAAAACAATGTTTCTGTAACTCAAAAACTCAAATTTTGTCGACAAGGAACAACATTTTAAGTCAAAATAATATCTCAAGATTTTTTTTTTTTTTTTTTTTCAGTGTAGATTATTTTGTTATATCTGCTCCAGGAACTGTTCAATTTTTAAACCAAGGGTATCGTCATGTTCAGTTCACGCAGTGGTTTCCGTTTAGACACGAAATTCATCAGTTTTCAGACACCTGCAAATTCTCTTTCGCTGTGAAACTGTGAACCTCCTTTGAAGGCTCCTGTATTGATGATTTTAAGAATAGCACTGATAAAATTGTCGAACAATCTGCAGTGGAGATGATCAATTCTTTTGCTGTCAACAGTGGCGTGGCGTGAATTGCGATATATCGATTGTTATGCCATTTAAACCTATGGAAAAGGATCGATAAACAGGGTGTTCGCAGCGAACGCCTTAATAATCGATTCTTTACCATAGGTTTAAATGGCAAAACAATCGACTTATCGCAATTCACACCACGATACTGGCTGTCAACTATCATTCTCGGTTATTAATCGTAGTGGGTGCCGGCGCACCTGCAGGCGGGCATCGAAAATGACCTTGGCGCATTTAACGCTGATTTTCCGACGCATATCCCAGCTGCAATCAGCCATCGCCGTCGCGTCGTCTGCGCATCTAAGAGAAGTCCGCAGCGCGGGCACGGCGCGGCTAGTCGAGTGAAAGAATGTCACGTGTTCAATCAAGCGACCCTAAACAATTCAAGAAATTCTATACATGCTGTTAAACAAACCAGCGAGCCAAATTGCACGCTCAAAAAAATCGAATCAACAGTTTCGGAAAATACCCAACTCTGAGAGTAATAAAAAAAATGAGCCCTTCTTGTGGATTTGATAAAAATCATGTTTTCCCCCTAGCCCCCCCCCCCATTTTGGCATACCCCAAAATCACATGATGTGCATAAGGAGACCACAGATATAGTCTTCCATCCAAATTTTGAACGAAATTGAACAAATAGATTTTGAGGCATGGCTGTGAACAGATTTAGGAGACTCCAGGCGGACGAACACACATTTTTTCAAGTATGGTCATGTTGACTCCAGACACCTTAATGCGTCTAGAAATTATGAAACTTAATTTTTCAAATTTTTTTTCGGATGACACTACCTCCTCTACCCGTAAAGGGAGCGAGAAAGTAAAATGCAAAAAAATTAGTTGACCTGAGGTCTACTCTACAGGAGTTTAGAAATGTTCTTGATGCTTGTAGTTTGTGTATTATTGCGAGACTATCATGAAAAAAAAATGTTAGGAGTTCTTGCATGATTGTTAAATCTATGTCGGCGGTAAGAAACCAAGTCAAATCGATTTACAGCCGGATAAAAGGGTTTAAAAGAAATGAGGAATAAGACAAGGAGTAAAAATGAGCTCCAAGTCCTCTGCTCCGTTGTTTTGTCTTTTTCAAGATTTTGGATATCTTAGAGGAAAGAGTGAAATAACACTTGTGCTCATAATTAGGCGTAATTTAATTGTTTTGAAAATGCAATTTAATTAATTTCTTTCTACAAAATTTAGTTGAATAAAGGGACGCTGGTAATCGAGTTCCTAAAATATATTATTTCATTCGTTTTATTTTTCTCTCTATTTTTAGAAAATGAGCTCAGCGTGTAGATTTCTCGCTAGTTATTTTTCTGATGGCTCAACACAAATACCACATATCTCAATTGCGATATTTCGGTTTTTCCACTTACATTTTTTTTTTTTTTTTTTTTCCAAAAGCAACGAAAGAGCAACGAAAGAGCAACGAGTATAAGCAACGAGCCAACTCAGTGTTTGAAATGTTTGCAACTTATTCTTCAAATAGTTGAAAACAACGCCGAAAGTCTACCAGAAAAATTTTTGTGTGTTTTTCATAACGAAAAAGAAAGAGCTCAAAACAGGAGCGAGCTTGCAGCGGCGTCGCTAATCGATAAATGTTACCTCTGAGCTAACATTAAGCCACTGCTTTCCCGATCTTCTGTGCCGAAGTTCTTCTCTAGGCCACGGAATATCCAATAATACCTTTTCTTCCTAACCCCACGAAGTGTAATACATTTTCATGCACAATTCGGCAACCTCGAGAAACTGCCCTCGGCTCTTACACGAGCCACGACGATGAGCCTCCCTCGTCTGGGGCTCTGCGGCTAAATGCGAATCGCCAGCTTTCGATATTTTCCCATTTGAATCTGTGGTAACGAATCGATCACTAAGGAACACCTTGATAATCGATCCTTTCCCATAGATTTAAATGGAAGATCAATCGATTTATCGTAAATCACGGGTCGAGTACTAAGCAGTCTGATCGGGTTGGGAGGCAGTCAAAAGCATTTTCACCCGTCAGATTAACCCGAGACTGTCTTCTGTCTACCGGAGGAGAAAAAGGAAAAGTGCAAGTTAAGTCCCCCATCAAACACACATGGGGTGTCCATAAATTAATTTTAACCGCCCAAGGTCGGGCCTTGATAGTCTGCACACTGCATTGCGTAGCCTCTCCCCCCCCCCTTGCTGGGGGTCTGGAAGGGGCCTATAAAATAACGCAGTGGAGGCTGACCTGTTGAGCCTCACCACGAATCCTTGCAGCCTTCCGTCGCGCAGTGGAGCGAGTCAATAAGAGAGGTTCCGCACCTGAAGTGAAAGCTTTAAAAGCTTATAATTTTGTGAATACAAAACTGAGAGATTTGAATGTTATGAAATTGGCTTTTTCGTTCAATTTTCTTACAAAGGCACTCGTTCAAATTTAATATCTGACGGATTAAACATCAAAATTGGAAGTTTGAATTAAATATTTTTTGTTCAAATTCTCACAATGCATGGTTTTACTGTGCGTCGCGCCGCGCCGATGGACGCTCCTTTACTGTGCATTCGGATGACGTCTCGCCTGGAGGTAAAATATTTGATATATCGGTGGCGAAGTCGAAAATTACCTGTTTTAATTTGCAAGGTTGCAGATTTCATCTATTTTTTAATTATTTTTTTTCAAAAGAAAACCAGTAAATATTCTTCCTTAACATTTCCTGATTATTGTACATCTTTTGTGGTGTGAAGGGAGTTAACGGCCAAAATTTAATGTTTAAATATTCTGCATTTTTCCTTTGAACAATAAATAACGCCTAGGAAATTCGAAAAAAGTTCCCAAAAATAGTGTTTTTATGTTGTGACTTATTTTCATGAATTCCTTAAACCTCCCTCAATTACAATGTGGAACGTACTTTGGCCCTCTCAAGAAAAGGAACTGTCTAAGGATCGGTTTCGAACACGGTCCTAACTTGTCGGGCCACATTTCCTAGGTGGCTAGGAGCCCTGGGTGGTACCTCTAAAATGCGTTGTCTCTAAAATATGCTGCCTCTAAAATACGTCTAGACACGCGATGTGAAATCGGGCATGGAAACAGGTCGAGATGCAATTTGGTGACTTGGAACACGCCTTCGGAGCTGAGTGGAAAATGTTGTTTAGTGAAGACGCCTTTCTGGTGAAGAATGAGACATCCTGGCGGTGGGCAATAAAAGTGCAAGGTGGAAATGGTTAAAACAATCGGTCAATGAGCGCCAACAGGGATCACAGGCGCGAACAAGAGTGTCTGACGCCTCCATAAACGTTGGAACGCGACAGTGAGACTGGGACAGAGACAGCAACAACATTTATCAACGAACCAGAAGTGACAATATCTCTACATCTTAAGCATAGCCCTTTCTTTCTGCGCATCTCTCGTTATTTAGATGTGGCAGCGATCAGTGTGCGAATTAGTGTGCATAATCGGAATCAGCCTAGGAGGTGATTCCCTGTCCCTCCAGAAGTATACTCGGCTATAACGGAGACAATTAATTTCCCTACATTTTCGATCGGGAACCCGCTGGTATACAGAGGGACAATTTTCAACGTGCGTTTGAAATCAAATCACAGAGTCGTCAACAAAAAAACAATATTCCTAGGAAAAATTCTCAAGTTTCTAATCAGCTTCGATGGTCTGAAAACTTGAAAGATAGTGAAAAAGGAAGCGAAAGGAAGATATCCAACCCTCTTCATCCAATTATCTTCTAAAACTTCTTACAAAAAAGACTGTTTTTCGATCTCCTCTTCATGAAAAAAGCGAGCATGAAAAAAATATCCGATCTCGCTCTCCGAGTTTTCGGACCTTTTTTTTTTTTTTGCGTGTTTTTTTCGGCACTTTTGGGAGATAATTCTTAAGATGTCATTTGAAAAAACCTATTTTTTCCCCCATTAAAAATTTCGTTCCGAAGGTCACGAAAACAAGTGTAAGTTAGATATAAAATGCGAACCAGAGGGATTATTCTAGTTTAACCTATGTATAGGTACCCCTAAAAAGTTTTCTTTACCATCCAGTTCCCTCCATTCGATATGGGCTAGTCCACAACACGCCGAAAGGAGGCCCATGTTTCCAGTAAGTATGATCTTACTGGGAAACCTTATCGTCCATAATTAACCTTTATAGGTGGACCTTATCGTCGAAAAACTCAAAATTGGGCGATCTATCTATCGGCGCCGTTGCTAAGTAGTGTTCTGCAAAATGTTCTGGCAATGTGATGTTGTGTGTGATGCACTGATGCGTGTGTGAGGAATTTGCGATTTGACTACTGATTCTTGTGTAAAAGTTCGCGAAAAACACGATGGTGCCACTGGTTTTCTCTGAAATTAACTCCCAAGCTCAAAAAAAACTCTCAAGTTGAGGCCAAAATGAAGGGGATATCTCATGCTATCCTAAGAGTCCACCTCTACATCAAGACAAACTCTCCATTCAAAGATCCGGAGCAAATACATTAGCAGGGCTGCCGTGTTTTCAGTTGTGGAGTCCCCAAATAAAGTGGCAGCCCTTTCAATGTATTTGCTCCCTATCTTCGCATATAGAGTTTGTCTTGATGTAGAGGTGGACTCTCAGGATAGCGTGCGGGATATCCCCTCCATTTTGGCCTCAAGTTGAGAGCTTTTTTTGAGCAGGGAGTTGATTTCAGAGAAAACCAGTGGCAACATCGTGTTTTTCGCGAACTTTTACATAAGAATCAGTAGTCAAATCGCAAATTCCTCACACATGCAACACCTCCATTCAGCGCAAAGAACGCCCCAAAAAATACATCGGCTCTTAGGAAGTAGCGTCAGTTTCATGCCCATTTCTCTAAGTTTTCCCCGATTTTCTCATGCCGTGACTTAGCTACAGGGAACCAATGTAGTCGCAGAGAATGCTATGCCAGGTTGACCTTCAGGCGAGGCAACTGAATCCGCAATTACCGCCACAATTAAGCGTAACGATCAGCCGTTGAAGTATCAAGTTACTAATCACACAGTCTCGACAGAGAAGTTGCCAGGATGTGTCTTACTTCAGCAGTGATTAACTCCTGTTTAGTATCGCGCCTCAAAAGCAGCATTTTAATTATTCTCTTTTTAGGTTCGTTCGGAAATAGGTTAATGATTCTTTGAGTGAATTATGCCTGAAATTTTACTTCGAAATTTCATCGAGAGTTCATATTTTGCCATCGTACTTTTGTGAATTTCCGCAAAATTTGATCGAAACGCTTGACACTTATAGAAATTGCTCCAATCATTTCAATGTGAACATATTTTTATGGCCAATTCGCCGTTTGTAAATCCTTTTTTAGCAGCAGGATTTTACAATTCAGTCGATATGAATCAGTTGTTTTAAAAAAAGAACAAGTTCGTTTTAGTATAAGCCCTGAATTTATCAAAAATGCATGCGAACTAGCGCTCATCTGAATATAAACGTGTTCTTTTCAGATTATGACTCATTCGAGTCTTTTGTTCTTTAAAAAGAAGACAAAAGAATTTAAATACAATTTGCAGAGAACATTGGTCTAAGTCATTTTAGTATCACTTTGGAAAAGAAGCTACTGGTTTTATTTCGTTTTTCCCCCCGAGAAAGAACGTAACAACAATTTTGCATAATTTTGGACAAGAATTTCAAACGTGAATTCTTGTAAAAAATCGAATTTTTTAGTCAATTTTGCAAACCTATGAGTGGAGTTACGTTCCTTCGTCCAGGAAACGACTAGTTATACGATCTCAACCTCTCGTTCCTGAATCAGAAAGTTCTAATTTTCTAGCATTTTACCAGTAAGTCAATAAATGCATAGATTTTTTTTCGCAAAATCACAAAAGCCTAAATATCAATATTCTACCCGAGCGGGGAATAATTTCTTACTAGAAGTCGCTAAAAATTCTGAAATAAACATCTTTTTTGTAAAGATCAGATAATTGTTCTAAAGTATTTTTTGTAGAATCATCTGTTTTCTTAATAAGTTCTTTCTTTTTATCTGTTTTTTATTATCATTTCTATTACTATCGTTTTCAGATAATTCCTTAGAGAAGATCCAGGAAATCTCTCTCTTATCAAACAATTCACAACCAACCCCCCTCCCCCCACTTCCCGCACGCTCCTTCATCCTTCCGCCTTTCCTGGATGAGACAAGTCGGAGAAAGTGATTAGCCGTGGCGTCGCTCGATTGTTTGTTTTCCGCGCCTAGACGAGATCGAATTCAAATAATTAATTAATTTTTTTACTCATCATTGTCTTTCCCCTCCTTCCGCGCTTTCTCGACGCCCACCGACAGTCCGCAGTCACGATCCACCTCGTCACGCCGAAACAGCGGTTTCACGCAGCGTTCGCCATTGGAGATAGGTGTTTTTTGCAGGAGCC
Source organism: Bemisia tabaci (assembly GCF_001854935.1). Taxonomy (NCBI): domain Eukaryota; kingdom Metazoa; phylum Arthropoda; class Insecta; order Hemiptera; family Aleyrodidae; genus Bemisia; species Bemisia tabaci. The sequence continues at coordinate 302,236 of NW_017562455.1, read as the reverse complement.
CCGTAATCCAATTTCCACCTTTTCCGGGACTGCCCGGCGAGTTACTGTGAGGTCACCGTCCGGTGTTTTCTCTCAGTTTTTTCCGAGTTCTCGGTAGCGTCGGGAGCGGAAGAGCCGTGGAAATTCGGAAAAACTCGACGGTGCACCGGCACACACGGTGGAAGAACGCGACGGCATTGTTCGGTGCCTCCGCCGGCTTCTGCACGCGCTCACCAGCGCCGTTCAGTCTGTTTGGTGTTACGTAGTACATATGCATAACGTATGTGCGTAACATACATCGTACTCAGCTTGCCTTGGGCAAATCTCGAAAATACACTTCGGGGTGATGAAGATTTCATTCGTAAAGGATTTTAAACGCATGGTACTGGTTTGTAGTGCCTCCATTCGTCCGTGATACCACTAGGATTGCCGGCAGTCTGAGAAATCAGGGAAAGTCAGGGTATTTGCGACGACCGGGAAAAGTCAGGGAGTTTCTGACACATCTGCCAATCACTGAAACATATCATTGATCTTCCAACTGTTAACCTTTTTCTGTTTTTTTTTAAGGCTAATCATCTTTTAACCTTCTACTGAATGCCTTTTTCCATGATTACATGTCTGAACAAGGAAATTTTGTCCGAAGTTTAGCGGAAGTTAGCATATTTAAAAGAAAACGATAATGAAGTGGAAATTTCGTTTGAAGGTCAAGGAGAGCCAGGAAATTAAAAACAAATTGGAGTCGGAGAAAAGCAAACATAGTGAGGGAAAGTCAGGGAATTCGTAGATGAAGAAATCATGGCAACCGTGAAATACACCTCTGGGCGATGAAGGTTTCATTCGTGAAGGACTTTAGACGCATGATATCGGCTTGTAGCGCCTCCATTTTCTCAAGATACCACGCTTTGCATCGCAGTCAGTTTAGTTGCCTATTCAACCAAATGTAATCGAGGTCCCTGATTTCACTACACGGGCACGTTAATGTTCAGCATCGTAAAACCATTTGCGCACACAATAATTTTTCTTAAGTCTCCTACCCCCGTAAGATCCATTGTTAATAACAGTTTAACGACCATTTTCACGTTCAAAATATATTTTCTCGACTTTGATTTTCACAGGAGAAAATTCAGGACTAGTTGCATTCGAAACTACTGCCAACTAATTTTTTCCCAAGTGCGACTTCATGCACTTCTGCTGAACTCTAGTTTAAATTAAAAGCGTGTCCTCAATATTGGCTTTGGGTTGGATAGGCAACTAAACTAACTGCGTGACAAGGCGTAGAGTATTAGCGGGAATTGAAGGGGATAAACGGTATCGTTCATTTGAAGTACTTCTTTAATGAAACTTCATTGCCACATGAGTCCTTACGCAGCTACCACTCATTTAAAAATAAAATGCATTAATTTCAATTCAAGGCAAAATTACCAGTACTTTCTTCCTGTATCTTCATTTCTGAATTTTACCTTCAACTATTCATCAGTCGTCACTATAGCCTATCGCACATTACCAGCGATTGCTAATTGCCTGTGACTGCAACACGCGGCTTGTTGATGGCCAATTCAAAAACCACTTGTTTCGACTAGCGTCGTTGCAGATGCACCATCATACTTCCGTTTTTAATTGGGAGATAAATCAACATTATAACGCAGGAGGGCATAGCATGTTGCATGGTGCCAACTCAAACTGCTGGGTGTACCGAAAACATAGGTGTGCAGTCAAAAATATCGATTTTCAGTTTTCGGTGCGAAACTTTCTAATGTACCCTTAAGGCATCAGGACATAGTTAGAGGCCGTAATTAACATTTTCCATGATTTTTTAAGGTTTTGGAATGAATCGTGCCTTAAATGGGCATCAGCGATGGCAACTGTTACCAACGATGTTCTCGAATTCCCAGTTTTTCGTCCTCGAAATATGAATTGCTTTCAAAGCGTTAATTTTTGAAATTTTTGGGCGTCCTCTACATTAAGTCAAACGATGCAGAATCAACACCACCCCCTCCGGCAGCTATGGTATAGGCACACTTCCCCTATCCCCACTTTAAGGCCCATTCTTCCCTGTTGCGTCACATTTTTCGAGAACCTTCATCATTTTCCTTGCCTTTGTAGAATGTTTTGTGAAAATTTTAACCCAAAAGGATGTATAGTTTTGCTTCGAGAATATCAAATGAGAGTATATAGAAAGAACCGCGTAATAATCTGGATGTGGTTTTTATAGCCATGGATGTGCACCATTAACATGGACTTTTTGTGATTCGTTGAGGATACATAATGAGTAGCCCACAACCTTTTTAGACACTAGCCGGATCGCTTCATTCAAAATAAATTATCGTCTCTCACTCTCTTTATCTCCTTCCCTTTCTTCCACTGTCTTTGAAAATTAGTTTTCTAATATGCTGAAGACAGAAATATGTGTTTGACTACGATCGCCGAACGCTTCAATCTCGCAGATTTCCTCAATTACAAGCTATACTCACACGTAAACCCACACTTTTAAAACGAGTCCGGAAGGGAAAATAAGTCACTTTTTCCGCGTCTATTACCAGGGAATAACGCCTTAAGACGGCGCTTTGACATCACACACAAACACTCAGGTTTAATTTCTAATTTTAGAGCTGTCGAAAACGTCCAATAAAAAATGCTGAGTGAATCGGAGACCTCGGGTCAAAGATTTTCAGACGGCTTAAATCCCGTGTTATGTCAATGCTGGAAAGGCACCGGTATCTTTGAACCTATCATTCCTAGAGTTATGCTAATATTATTCATGGAGAGTTACTTCGGTTGCATACACACACTCGTACATAACCGCAAAGGAATTTCCATGCCTTGCTCTCCCAAGAAACCATTAACTTTCGTTTTCTCGTCTCCCGAAACTAGAACGAACGCATCGCGAGAACTTAACGTACAGACGTTTGCCTCTAATACCAAATTCCTCTGTTAAGATGATTCCTTACGTAGATTAAAATTAATTGGTGGCTTTATTAAAATCATCGTAGGTACCGATGATTACATTTAGATACATTTTTTTAGATGCAAAACTCATTCATTTCTTTTTTTGAAAGCTTCCATGATACTTCCCCTCAATATGATACTTAAATATCCTGCGAAAATTTCGAGAAATGATCTGGTTCCGTTTCTATCAGAAATAAAGTAAGGGCGGTTATTGATCATGTTTTCGGAGTTGGTGATCAGGTTATAACTGTGAAAATGTTCATCCAAGAGCCGTACGGTGGATCATCGTGCAAGCTATGCATTAAATTCCCACGTCATATTACATTTTCAAATTCAGGAAGCGATTCTCCCAACGGGATCAGAAATCAACTTCAAGTCGTACAAATGAATTACGTCATTTGTATTTTTGACGTTTATAACTATAGTGTTAACTATAAACACCCGTATTATCCTCATGAGTTGATTTTCAAACCCTCCGGTTTGCGATACATTTTTTAAAAAAAATTTTGAAAAGAAAGCATTTGGGGAACTCCTTAGTTTGCACCTCATCCAGCGATTCATCACTGCTCTCGTTGTGCATTATACCGTTCAGCACGCCGTGCTAAGGAAGAATGCCGTATAAGCCTTCAGACGTTGCCAAATTTCCTTACACAAATCACGACTTTTCGGAAAAATTGTAAATATTTTGCCTCCGATTTTTCAGAGAATTTTTTTCGTAATTTGATTTAAAATTTGTGAAAATTTTAAGGAGGAATATTCACAACTTTCCTTAAAAATAGATATTTTCCAAGAGGAAATTTGGCAACGCTCGAAGGCTCATACGACGTTCTTCCTTAGCACGGCCGCGGCAGTGCGGCTCCACGCTCGTTTCCACTGTTTCTTCTACACTTCGTCGTTCCCGCACGAAGGAACGTAACTGCATTTCAATGTTGCCAAACTTCCTTGCGCGCGCGGATTGCATTTTTACCAGGAGAATTTTGGGCATTTCTGACTGAAAAATTCACCGATTTTTCTTCTGATTTCATGCGAAAATCAGACCAATTTTCGACAAAAATTGCACAGGTCTAATTGTAAAATATTGAATTTGTTTATTCAATTTAGCAACCTTGGAATGGAGTTGCGTTCTTTCGTCCGGGAGACGACGACTTCATTCATAAGTTTAAATTGGCGCTGTTCTGCATCCCTTCTCATCTCTTTTTCCGTCTTCACAGTTTTCGCGTTTACAAGTCATTAATCTCCGAAAGCGAGAGAAAAATTTGAAGGAGCTCATTGAAAATTCGGCTAAGTGCATCAGAGCCGGGACCGAGAGCATTGTATTCAAAATACTGGCTATCCGCCCGAAGAAGTGTCAGTAGAACAATGGCCCGGATCTGAAATCGTCATCGGCTCTCAAATAGGGTGTGACTCACGGTCGTCATCCGCATTGCAATCGCTTCTAGGTTATCAATGGACCAGCAGGTCGATTGTCGAATCGCTGTCGAATGACCTCGATCGATAAGTAGCATTGCTAAAATAGGGATTTATCGATGAAGGCCATTCGAGATCGTTTCACAAATCGACCCGCAGCAAATGAATCGCATTCAGCAAAAAGGAACCAGCGCGATTACAGTGTTTTCAAAATCGTGCAACTTCTATGTTAAAAAAAAATACTGTATATACAGGGTGTCCCAGGTTTAAATTCCTCCCGGGGGTTTATAATGATTTGCCACTAAAAAAGTGTGTTGCAGAAGATTGAAGATTGTTTGATTCTAATAAACGGAATGGGAGGCACTAGTTAGGGACTTAACTTTCAATTTCCAAAATCTGCAAATTGTATTTTGCGGTATTTTGTATCTTTTGAAATGGCAAATCATTGTTATATCTTGAAAGTATCTAGTGAAACTGCTGAATTTCACTAAAATGTCCAAAAAATTGTCGTTTACTCTGCCACGTTCAAGAAACGTTGAACTTGCAAGTCAGTGTAAACTGGACTGCATTTTGCAATTTGGAACTATAAATTCTGGCTCTTCGGCAAAAACACTTATGCGCAGAGGGAAACTAATGGCACATATACGTTGTTTTTAAACCGGGCTAGAATTTATATTACCAAATTGCAAAATGTAGTCCAACGGTAAAGCGTCCTCATAAGGATAGGAACTTCTAGTGTTACGATGGCCTCTTAATATTTTTTTGTTTTTATCATGCATAAGATTTGTCCATGCCTGATACGGCATCATTTCTAGGGCATGGACCATGTCCCCCCGTGACTTGGGTACGGCCGCACGGATGCCGGGCTGAGGGAGGTAAAAATTTGGGACACTTTCTAGAAGGCTCACTCGCATCTCATTAGCGAGGACTTCATTAACGCGTGGACTATGTCGGGTTGTCAGGTGTGTCGAGACTAGCAGGGATACTGTGAAGGGAAATTAACTTCAACTTACGAAGCTAGAGAACTGTCTTTTTAGTTATCAGTGGAGACTACGCAATTTAAAATGACACTTCAGCGACGCGTTGTGAGAAATTCCGCCAAAAATAGTAGCTCCTTATTGCATAATGCAATCGAAGTATGCCTAAATACGAGTCCCAAATCTGCAGGGGAAATGCAAGAAATCAAACACATTTTCTAATTTGAATTTTCAGCCCCCCCCCCTCTTTTTTCAATTAGGTAAGTAGAATTTTACTAATGCATCATATACGAATGCTTATAATCGGACATTTTTTTAAAGTAATTGTAACTCTCCAAGTACGCGTGTTATAATTTTACGTTTCTCTCTTTTGTTGCAGGTAAGAATCGATTTTCTTCAATTTCAAGAAATTCTTCCCTATAGAGATAGGATTTCAAGCCGAACTCTACGTTCTTCCTCCACGAGTGCGCTGTCAAGATATAATGTTTCTCTCTCGTCAATCGCATGGTACTACTTCAGGGTTGGAAAAAACCCGGGTTTTTTATTTAATTTATATTCATATTCTATTTTAAATTCACACTGTCAATAACTTACCTTTTAACTTACAATTGGGCTGCATTTTGCAATTTGGGACAGAAATTCTGGCTCTTCAGGAAAAACACTTATGTGCCTAGGAAAACTAATGGCACATACGTTGTTTTTAAACCGGGCTAGAATCTATAGGTTCAAATTCCAAAATGTGGTCCAATTAGTCTATTCTTCGAGGAACTCCACAAGCGTTCAACCTAGAGTTTCCGCACTGAAAAAGATACTCCGGCCGTGGAAGCCGTACTCACGTGCTATATAGACATACCGTCTGCGTTCCGGGCTCAGAGGCTGAAAGTTCCGGGCGCAGCATCCGGAGCAATCGGAGCTACGGCTCTAGCACCCGGAACTTTCGGCCTCTGAGCCCGGAACGGACGGTATGTTCATACAGCCCGTAACTTTTTTTTTCAGTGCGAAGTTAATGAATGAAGGTCCCGGTAACGCTGACGAATTCTCGGCTAGCTGGTCTGGATCTAATGAAGAAATTAAAAGCGCATACAGGTCGCGGATCCTTGGCGGTGAAAATGAGGTTGAGGTCGGCTGTGAGATCGGAGATTGATGGGTGCCAAGTAGGGAAGCGACCTGGCTCCCTGCTCCCTGGCGGTCGCGGGTCGCTATCCTGCCGCGCCTCAGCCGCAACCGCGATGAGTTCGCGTGAAAACGAAATATTCATCATGCGCCGACGGATGTCACGTAGAGTCGCGAGTCCATTCAGCCATTAACAATGTCGCGGGTCTTTCGGTTCAGGCGTCCAGCCGCGATACGCTAAAAGCTCGCCGTAACGAATCTCCGGTGAGACGCTAGGAAACTCGTCAAAGTTTTTCCCGTCCCACACACTGAAAAAAAAATCTCGGTGTATTTACTAAGAAAAGGGTAAAATTACCAAGAATTCAGGGTTCTATTTGATCCCAGTTTTTTCTTGGTAAAATTACCATTTATGGAATTGGTAATTTTACCGAGAAATCTCGGTAAAATTATTGAACTTTCTCGGTGATTTTACTGGACCTTGGGAAAAACGCCAATATTTTTTATCGGCTGTGGTAGAATTACCGAGATAAAATGGCAAAGTTAACGGGAATTGATTACCAATAAAAGTGGTATTCTTACCTGAAAAAAAACAGTACAAATACCGGTTTTAGGTAAGCTTACCAATCGGTCTTGGTAAAATTACCAATAATTGGTAAAAAAAAGTGAGATGATAAAGGTACCAATGGACCTTGGTAAAAACGCCGAGAATTTTTTTTCAGTGCAGTGGATCTCGTCATTTAGAGAGGTCGGACATGAAATTTGTTACTAAAACTGCAAATTTTGAAGTTTATTCTGTAACACTTTGAATTTCAAGGGGTGCCAATAACTGAATATTTCACGAGGAAACCAATGGAATCACTCTTAGAACCTCATATTTTTGTACAAACGGAGTCATAAGCGTTTAAAGTTTCCAAATTTTGTCCGACCGCTTCTGTTGACTCGATCTACTGTGCGGCCCCCGGACATACCCATACTCAACAATGTTAACTTGTAACCTTGCATGAATTCGCAGTGCTCTGAGCTGAACGGAACAATAATAATATTCTGATTTCATATCTTACTGTATAATATTAAATTATAACACCGGGGTTGTCACAGCCAGTCATTTCTAAATATATTTTTCTACAATTTACCATCTCAGAAAAAAATTTATGAAAATTACCGCGAACTTAGGTCAGTAAGCATTTTCAGATAAAGCAATAAAATTTGTTCGTGTAAATTCTCCATTAGTGTCGTTTTAGAGTCACACAAGTTTTTTAGAGTCTAGTGAATTGAAATACAGTCAACTTGAACTATATAATTACTCAGAAAAAAAAATGGTTTAACTGGTCTATGCAACCATTGCATGTAAAATGATTACTTTCAAGCGGGGTAATTTTCGTCAAAAAAAGTTCTTGCCCCGTGCTATAGAACATATTTCGATGAAAGTTCATATAACGATGCAAGAACTGCTTTGTCTCACCCAGAAAAAGAAGATTTAAAAGTCGCGATCATTTGTGTACGGATTTATTTTTATCTATTCGCTTGTTAATTGCTCCTCCCATCCCTTGAAGAAAGTACCACAATGAAGAATCACACAGAGTTTCCCCGGAGAAATTAAAAAAAAAAAAAAAAAAAAAAAAAAAAAAAAAAAAAAAAACCCTTGACAGATGCTGCTCAAGTCGTTCAATCGTTTCCCTATCAATTTATTTAGTGATTCATCCTTTCTTAATAAAGGTTTACATCAGAGAATATCCTTTAACGTCTCAGTCGCATCTCTCTAAGAACATTCTCTGCATACCTTAAGGTAGATAGCATTCCAAATTCCTCTCATTTGCATAATTTATGCTTGGCTAACGTTTCGGAAAGGGGAAAAAAGGAACTGACTGCTCTGGCATAAAATTCGCTAGTATTTACATTTTACCTTGTGCGTCAGCGGATTTTTTTGTCGGAGAACGCGAAAGTAAGCAAGAGAATGAATGGTTGAAAGCATCGATTGAAAGGTGACGAACCGACAGGCTCCGTGGTTTCTTGATTGATCTCAGTAAAAACGACCTTAGACGTATGTCGCTTTCTCAGCTTTTCAAAATTCCTGATGTTTCATCTTTTCCTTGACTAAGAAACGTAACTCTGGCAATTTCCTTCATCTACAATTTCCGGATTTTTGCTCTTAAGTAGAATTGTATACAGTTGTACGTTAATGCATTTAGAACCGGATCAAAATCGTCGAAAAAATAAGCACCAAGAGATTGAAGAGAAGGGTATCCAGTTTAAGGATGTTAACGCGTAATTTTCCACTCAGGAGACATTCACATAATGCAGGGAACTAAAAAATTGGCGAACAGTTTGAATATTGTGGCGAATCGAAATAATTTACGTAAGCGCAACGAAGGTTTCACTGGCAAAGGAAATTCAAATGCCCGAGACCATCCTGGAGTCCCTTCGATTTTCCTTGATACTATACGCCTTGCAATGAAGTTAGTTTAGTTGCTCATCCGACTCAAACCCAACTAACAACGAGATCACTTGTTTTAGTACTGGCTCGGGGCACGCGCAAGTACATCAGTAGATTCCATGCATTAAATAAACAAAACTCTCTCATATCAACTCTAGACAATGGATGCACGGGAAAAAAATTTGATACGATGATTTTTTTTCAGTAAAGGACTTGGTTATTTTTTATTATTCACAGGATATTAAATTTTTCACCAATGAGGAAGTTAGAATTTTTTTTAAATAAATATCTTTGGAATTGAAACAATTTTCCTCCCCTTAAATTGTGTTCAATAATGCAAAACATTCCTAAACTGCAAAAATTTTTTTATTGAAATCAAAGGAAATGTCTTCCAATTTTGGAAAATCTTGTGTGATCATTTTTCAGGGTGCGCAGCCTTTTTTTGTTCCTTACTTATGAGCTTTATGTTTTTCTATCTTTTACTTTCGACTCGCAGATGTTACGATCCCTTATCACTTAATAAGTGAATTTCCATTCCAAATCCAAAATCCCCAAAAATGGTTTAGACCATTGAAAACGGAGCATGATTGCTCGAGGGCTTTTGACCGTGACCATGAAGCAGTCAATTTTCTTACGATTTTAATTGTTCGAACTCATCTTGAAAATGTTGCGCTCCGCCAGTAGGACGAGAACGAATTAGAAGCTTGATTAGCAACGGGCCAAAGACGGCCAGCGCTCATCCATTGAGCGATATAAAAGCTGTAAATAGAGCAAGGAACAGCACACTCTTGTCACATCTGTGATGAAACACACAATTTAAACGTTACATATTTTATGAACAGAGCCCAATTAGGGGTCTCATCGACAGCGATTTAATTTAAACGTGGAACGTAAATGTGATAACATTGCTTTCAGAGCAGATATTTCAAGACTCCCTCATGTGATTTCGATATTCTTAATGGATTCAATCGGAGGAAAAACAGTGTTGCGAACTTGCAAAATCGCCACTGTATAATGGAGATGTTGCATGTGTGAGAGATTTGCGATTTGACTGTTGATTCTTATGTAAAAGTTCGCGAGAAACACGATGGTGCCACTGGTTTTCTCTGAATGCAACTCCCAAGCTCAAAAACACCTCACAAGTTGAGGCCAAAATGGAGGGGATATCCCACGCTATCCCGAGAGTCCACCTCTACATCAAAACAAACTCTCCATGCAAAGATAGGGAGCAAATACATTGACAGGGCTGCCAATTTATTTGGGGACTCCACAACTGAAAACACGGCAACCCTGCTAATGTATTTGCTCCCTATCTGCGCATGGAGAGTTTGTTTTGATGTAGAGGTGGACTCTCAGAGTAGGGCGGGATATCCCCTCCATTTTGGCCTCACTTTGAGAGGTTTTTTTGCGCTGGGGAGTTGATTTCAGAGAAAACCAGTGACACCATCGTGTTTCTCGCGAACTTTTACTTAAAAATTAACAGTCAAATCGCAAATTCCTCACACATGCAACATCTCCATTCTAACATGGTGAGTAAATGTGATAACAGCGCTTTCAGAGCAGATACTTTAAGACGCATCAATCAGCATCGAATATCACGGGTTGAACTAATCGACGCGACGCTGGACCGCGGCCGGACGGAGACACTCGGCAGACATGCCTTAAGGTCACCGCACACATCATAAAGGAAAGTGGAGCAGTGGTCCCCTGCGCGAGGAAGAGCCAAAAGAAATCCTACACAGATTAATTTCTAATTGATGACAGGGATTTCCTTTTCCGGCCCCGGATTGCCGCTCCACCCCGCGCCAGTGGCGATTCTCGCACCATTTGAATCCAGTATAAATAATCGATTCAAGGTGAGGTAGGACGATATCGATATCTCGGCGGATATCGATTGTTTTACATACATTTAAATCAACAAAATCCAATGTTTGTGCTTTCTTCTAGGAGAAAAAAGCTTCGTGCGTTGGACCCGAAGTTGAGGTCGTATGGATCTCTGAAGTTTTTAGATCACGTATCTAAAAACTTGAAGGGCTCGGGTCAGACATCTGAAGTACTCCGGTACATACCGAAGTGCCTCGATGTCTGACCCGAACTTTGGCAGCTCGACCTCAAGTTTTCGGATGCGTGATCAGAAAACTTCAGAGATCCATATGACCTCAACTTCTGGTCCCATGCACGAAGTTTTTTTCTCCGTGTATTCGCGGCCAATTTCGCATCGGTCGTCTCCTATGGAACCGTGGCTTCGCGTCGATGTGAATGAGTGGAGGAGCCGATTTTTTAACATCCTCGACGTAAGTGCACCTGTTGTTAAAATAATTCTTACGTCACAGCAATCCGGCACAATGCGCGCGCAGCGGCCGTTCTTACTGACAAAGAATCGAAAATACGTGTTAAACGGTGTCTGAATGGCGTGGAAATTCGTTTATGTCCTGTGCGACCTTCGCTGATATTGTCTGCTTGCCTCTCGGCTCGGTTCCTTTTTATTTACGAGTGCGTCATTCATTTTATTGCAAAATTTAAGAGCACGGAGACGAAATGTATAATTTAGAATTTATTTATGAGTAGAACTAGGGTCTGTTGTCCCGAATGGAAGAAAAGGGGGGGCCTAAATTCGAAATTTTTAGAGGTCAGTCCGGGTAAGCTCAGTGAAGGTTCAAGGAGGATGGCTTTCTCTACTCCTCTTTCTTTACCTGAGGTTTAGGAAGTCCGAATTCTGATAGGATCTCTGGAAATACTTCATCTATCCAAGTGCGATAAAAATGTTTCATCGATCATTTTTTAATTAAAACCTTTGCCAATACAGTTAAAGCATACTGAGTAATTATGTGGAATGCCCCGTCATATTATGGTCAACCATTCTACTTTCCGACTGAAATTTGAAGGGTTTTACTGAGCGCCGACGAAAGAATGTTCAAAATAAGTAGATTAAATCTCCTCGTCAATAAACGTTTGATCAATTGGACTGCATTTTGCAATTTGGAACTATAAATTCTGGCTCATCTGAAAAAACACATATGTATATAGGGAAACTAATGGCACATACGTTGTTTTTAAACCGGGCCGGAATTTAAAGTTCCTAATTGCAAAATTCAATTCATGATCGGTTTCAGAAAATTTAGCAACGAGTGAAAATTTATCGAAAACTCGCGTGATCCCATCAAATATTAATTATTCAAAAGATTGTCAATAAAAACTTGTGTAAAATTTTATATCGTCATATTTAAGTAAATTTAGCGCTTTGGTGATTTTTTTTCTTGGCAAGTTCAAAAACACTCAAATATTCAACCAAAGACGTCAACAGTCGGCTGATTTTCATAATTTGACCGTCCGCTGAGGCATTCGACAAAATACCTGCAGGCTGATCATTGAAATTAATAGACATTCCGATAGACAAAGAAAACGAAGAGAATAAGGGGCGATTCTATTGGTTGCAGCGAGTGGTTGCAATAGATAGTCCATGATTTTCCTCCTTACACTGGAAAAAAAACACATTGGATCTAGAGTCCAGACTCTTGAAAACATTGACAAGAAAAAATACTCTTGATTCAATCAGATTTAAGGAAATCCGCTCAAATTAAGAGGCTGGGTTCTGGATTTAAGCTTAAATCTGATTGAATCAAGAGTATTTTTTCTTGTCGATGTTTTTAAGAGTCTAGACTCTAGATCCAATTTGTTTTTTTTTCCAGTGTAGTCTATAAAAACCGTCCGTTTCAATCAATAGGATCGCTCCATTTCCTCTTTGTCATCTTGGTCTATTGCTTTGTCAATAAATTTCTATAATCAGCCCGCTGATTTGACAAATGACCTGCAACGAAAACTCGTATTTTTCGACCTCAGCCATTGATACGGTGTCTGGTCCTCGGCCAGCGCGTCGATTGTTGCATCCTTATCGAATGATCTTAATCGACATTTCCCTATACTAGCAATGCTATTTATCGATCAAGGTCATTCGATAACCATTCAAAAATCCACCCGCTGCCCTGAAACTCTAGCGTGATAGAGGCGGGGACTCCAAGTTCAAGGCCGTCGCGACGGCAACCGGTGGCGTGGCGTGAATCGCGATGTATCGATTGTTCTCCCATTCGAACCTGTGGTAAAGAATCGATTATCAAGGTGCTCGCTGCGAACATTCTGTTTATCGATCCTTGTCCATAGGTTTAAATGGCATGACAATCAATATATCGCTAAGCACGCCACGCCACTGCAGCAACGTGACCCGTAAGACGCTTCTGGTCGTAATCTGCCGTGTTAAGGAAGAACGCCGTATGAGCATTCGAGAGTTGCCAAATTTACTTCGATAAAATGTTTATTTTTGAGGAGAGTTATGGATTTTTTTCCTTTAAATTTTGAGAATCCTTAGGTGAAATTGCGAACAAAATTATCTGAAAGTTTAGCAGGAAAATATTCATAAGTTTACCAGGAAATTCGCGTTTTATCTAAGAAAACTTGGCAACGCCTGAAGGCTCGTACGGCGTTCTTCCTTAGCACGGCAGTAATACCCTCAAAGCCTTCGGTGCGGCGGCTTTATGACGTTCATATTTTCTGAATTTGAATCTGATTAAAGGTGCATAGGTATTGAAACACGCACGGGCCGGGCCGGGCCGGTGTCAACAATGAGCCTCGGATATTAAAATAATTGGAGTAACGTGGGCCGAACGGTGGGCGTCGCGACGGACGGCCCTTTCTTCTTCTTCTTCTTCTTCTTCTTATTCTTCTTCTTTTTTTAGGGTTGACCTCGAATTTTTGTGACACCCGGGTGGTCCGGGGGCCCTAGCCGATAAATTCCGGCGATGCCAATACAAACCACACGTTGATCCTTCCCGCGGTCCAGGTGAGATTCGTCCGGTGTTTGAATTCGTTAATTAGGTAAAGAATCTAGTCCTACTTCAATTTTCAGGTGGAAATAAGGAAGTGGCTCCCGTTTATGGGACCAAAAAATCATTCGCTTTATTTTTTAAGAAAGAGAAAAGAAAAAAAAACAGATTTGTCACCAATATCAGGGTGTTCACGGTCATCTAGGCCCGAAGAAACCGGAAAATATCAAGAAATTTGGTGTCATTAGGAAAAATCAGGAAAATGATAGTTAAATTGGCAATGGATGAGGAAATTCCGAGTTCGTTTAGCATTTTTCAATTTTCACAGTCACTAAGACAAGAAGAAACCTGAAAATATCAAGAAATTTGGTGTCATCAGAAAAATGACAGTTAAATCGGCAATGGATGAGGAAATTCCGAGTTCGTTTAGCATTTTTCAATTTTATTTAGTTCATGGCTAGAAAAAGAAACAATTTTTATTCAATTCATCAAATATGTTGGTTTGTAAAATTAAGCAACTGGCAACTTATTTGGGAGAAGGGTCTCTTGTCTCTGGTTTATCAAAAGACCATCATAGCTAGTTTTCCGTGTATGGAAAACTCGGGGAAAATCCATAGGAAAGTCTGAACCTTTGAAACTTGTGATCCAAGGTAGCTGAATTGTGTATGTCGTTCGGCTCTTGGAGCCGAGCTTCTGGTGAGCATAATACCGTGCTTGTCACGTGATTATATTGAGGAGCGGGCCCTCCCAAGGCTGCCCCGAAATATATCGATACTCCGTAATGGAGCCTGGTGGATGTTCAATATGTTCATGTTCCCGACTTCCAGTTTCCACGCGCGTGTTCGGGGGCCCGTCCTCGCCCCCGGCCCCCCTTCCCCCGGGCCCATCTTCGCGTGTCGCTGGAGCCTCACGCACTCCAATTTGGATCGGCATCGGGTTCATCAACTCGGGAAACGCCTCAAGTCCGGCCGCTCCCGTCCTTGTCTCTCCGCTCTATTGCATTACCGGGAGGAATTATTAGGGAGCTCGCCAGAATTGCATGGGAAAATTGCTTCCTATGTATTCGTTGCCAAAGCAATACATAGTTCGATCTAAGCTTGTTTTGTATGGATTAATTACTTCGGGAGAGCTAGAACATGTCGAAATATGGAGCTCTTAGGACCTCGAAAGGGTAGCCAACATTCTAACACAAAAAATGCGACTACCAATCCTTAGACTGCGGAAAAACTGAAGTTTGGGAAACTTTTCTGGCTCATGATGTCACCCGAAGCTCATCATCTACCTAGTAGGTAGGTCAACAGCCGAAAGAAGGTGATGATTGTTGCTCCCTTATAATTTTCTATAAGGAAGTGTTGAATCCCCGAAAATAGAAGTTTCTATCTGTCGCCATTAGGCCAGCGGGCCGATTATTGAAACTGATAGACGAAGCGATAGGCAAAGAAGACAAAGGGAGTATAGAGCGATCCTATTGGTTGACATGGTTGGTTCTTATAGACTAAGGAAGAAAATGATGGACTAACTGTCGGGTCTTTGGTGGGTTGCCGTTAGTTAGTCCATCACCTACCTCCTATGTCCATTGCCACCACCCGCTTCCACCAATAGGATCCCTCCAAATCCCTTTTATCGTCTTTGTCTGTAGCTTTGTCTATCAGTTTCAAGAATCGGCCTGCAGTGGAGGGTCTCTTGTCTCTGGTACTCTCCCTATACAGATACTCTATTCATATCACTGGACACTGGAGCTCTGTGCGTGACGCATTTCACGATGACGGACGGGGAGAAATCCGGAGAGTGGAGTACGCGCACGCTAAGTAGGCCTTTGGGCTTTTAGGTCCTCGTCGGAGGCGGAAACGCATCGCAAACGGCGCGTTGCTAATGCCCGCGTTAGCTCGCCGATTCGTCGCTCCCTTCTCCGTCCCACCCCGTTGCCCCGGCTCGGCTGTTTAATTGATACTTATATTTATGCTCCCGTTGTGCGCGAACACTCCCTCGTCGACGCGGCCGTGCGGGAAGGCGCGGCCGCCGGCGTCCGGAGCAGCGTCGCCGGCGTCGCGACGCGACGCCCGGCGTCTTGCGACCGCCGCATCGCATGAGTGCAACGCGCCGCGATGCGACGGATAGTAAGATGACTTAATAAACTCCGAGGACGCCGCGTTGCCTCGTCCGTCGAGAATCCGCCCGTTTTCCGCCCGCAAGAAGAAAAAGGCAGTAAGAAGAAGTAGAGTACACTGGGAAAAAACACATTGGATCTAGAGCCCAGACTCAAATTTTAGACAAAATTTAGACAAATGAAATTTAGATAAACCTTGTAGGTCCTTAAAATCTTCTCAATATTCATAACTCCTCACATGTAAGTTACGACCAGGAATTACGCTCTTCGTTTTTAAAAATGCGTGATTTTTTAAAAACTATTACTGCAGTCAAAACACTGGGAAAAAAACGCATTGGATCTAGAGTCCAGACTCTTGAAAACATTGACGAGAAAATGGACTCTTGATTCGAGCAGATTTAAGCTTAAATCAAAAGGAAATCCGCTCAAATTAAGAGGCTGGGTTCTTGATTTAAGTTTAAATCTGATTGAATCAAGAGTATTTTTTCATGTCGATGTTTTAAGAGTCTGGACTTTAGATCCTATGTGTTTTTTCTTTTTCCAGTGCACTCATCAGGCTCTTGGAGAGTCTTCCTTAGAGTGCCTTCTTAGAAAGCCTCTAGAGACTTTGAGAAAATACAGAAGGTGGTGGCAAGCGGAGAAATGTACTTTTCTGCGTCACAGCTAAAAACGAAGTCGCCCTTCTGATTGGTCAAGAGGATCGCGGGAAAATCGAGACCTCTTTGAAATTTAAAAGGGAGCGGGAAAGGTTGTGAGTTTCCCACTTATTTTAGTTCTAAAAACTTGTAACTATGACTTTTTTTGTTTCAATATGTTTTTCTATTAATGCTCGACTGTAACTGAAAATGTACAGGTTCCATCATGAAATGTACTTTTTTTTTTGAACAGCGCGTCAGTCCGTCTACTTTTCTACGTCACAGCAAATCTTCAAGATGGCTGCCTTGTCACCACCTTCTGTATTTTCTGTATGCTCTAGAGACACTCCAATGGGCCGTTCAAGTATTACGTAACGCAGTTAGGGGGGAGGGGGGGTTGAGCCAGCGTAACGGTGCGTTACAAGAGGGAGGGGGCTTTTGATGGTACCTTTCCTTTCCTTTTGAATTCCAAGTATATCATAAGACCTACATGACATGTATCTGTCAGTTCGGAAACAACCATTTTAAAAATGTGTGTAACATGCGAATTATTCAAGCCAAGGAAACCTTTGAATTTCAACATTACTGGATTCTGAAAATTGAAGGGATCTGGTACCTGTTATTGCGTGAAAAAAAAAATGGAACCGTAGAATGGATGGTTTTAACGCGACGAGTTTAGGTCGTTTCAGAACGCATTGACTTCTAATTTTTTTCAGAATTTCACGGATCGATAAAATAAGTCACGAATTTTAATCCAGAAAATTCTCAACATTTTTCAAAGTCTCGAAATTTTTCAAGCGTTAGCCCAGCCACACAATGTTTGTTGTTTGTGTATCGTAAAATTTTGGGATGGAGGCAAAACATAAGTCAAGATTTGACCAGACTGAGTATTTTACAACGCAGTGCACCTGCTGCAACAAACAAGTACACAACTCCGCATCTTGAAATTGTGTCGTTGGTTTACGAGCAGACGTGAGGTGACTGCACGGTGCATTGTTCTTTTGCACGCCAACCATCAACTCAGGCAGAATTTTATTGTTTACAATCAGCCAATCCCTTATCATCTCAGAAAGCGAGCAAGCGTCTGGAATGTCACTCTGACTTGAAACATTGATAATTCTTGGATGTGTGGTTGGAACTTCCGCAAAGGCTTGCGCAACGAAAGTTCATCAACGCGAGTCTTCCTAACGTCTGTTCTCTCTTTTACAAATGAAGAAGGCAGCTCTTGTTATTTTCGAAGGACATACATTGAAAACCTGTGGAAAATCTTACGTACTGTCAACTAGCAAAAGCTTAGAAATGGTTAAACAATTTCATATTTGGGATTATAAAGTCAGGTACAGTGGCGCAGACAAAAATTGTTCATTAAGGAGCGGAAATGTCTTTGATATCTGAGGTCAAACATTTTTCACTGGAAAGGGGGATGTCTGTAGTTTAGAAATGTCTCAAATGTCCCCACATTAACATTTCCGGGCGGAGGGGGGGAGGATTTCGAGCCATAGGGCGGTAGAAATCTTGAAAAAGAATCATCCTAGGTGTTGACGCATCTAATGAGGAACAAGTTCGGAAATTTCGAAATGGTAATTATTCTAACAGAAAAGAAGAAAAAACTTGGCACACTTTTAGTAGCTTTTAATGAATAAAAGAACACCTAATTTTTTCTAGGATTAATTCATGATGTCACTCTCACCTCAAACACTTCGCGATTCATCCTCGAAGGTAGGCATGAATGCTGAAGAACGCACGATGAGCCTCCTGAAAGAAGTATTCAAAATTGTCATTCACGTCAACTCGGAACATTTTGTCGCGTTGTTCAGGGTACGCAGAGGAGAATCGCCCGCTGAATAGTAATACAACGATAGAGACGGCAACTAGCATTTCTGCATGCTTTCAATGTTGCGTCTTCACGTTGTAAATGCATGTAAAGCTCTATGCGTGATGCAAGGCTGCCACGTGTTTGCAAGATCGACTCGGTGTCTACATTGGCTTTGTTGGTTTTTGAAGATGGGAGGGGATCATTGCCAACCTTTGACGATTTTCACCTGGTTATCATCAACAGGTGAAAAACGTCCAAGGTTGGCAATGATCTCCTCCCATCCTCAGAAACCAAAACAAATCGCCGCCATATTTGGGCCCTAAGCCTCTCCATGGGGCCCAGTGGCCTATACTCTCCCTGTAAATGACCCATCCTGAGAAATATCAACAAGTTACACATTTTTTTCAAATTTATGCGTCCTTCGAAATTTCACTTTCCATCTCTGGTGTTACCAACTCGCGATGAACAAAAATATACAATTCGACAACAGAGACCTAACGCCAGAAGTCTGCTCGTGATGGAACGCGTACGAGCTACGAATGGAACGAGTGCTTCACAATCGGCAATCAGTCATAGCGACTGACTTATCGCTTTGGGATGGGCCAGACCGGAGCCACCTTTTAACCCTGTCTTATGCCCCAAATCGCCGCCGCGGGAATGCGCCTTGCTTCTAAGTGAATCGGATCTGTTAAAACCCGAACATGCCTATCATCTGACGAACCGTAGAAGGCAGGCATTCTTGTGGGACCCAGGACCCATTAGAAGTATAATTTTGGCAGTTTTTAAACTTTTAACGTGGACCGATTCAAGTGTAATGGACTTTCATGGAGCTCACCAGCACACCAGTGACTCTCAGAATTTTGAGTGCTGCGTCCATGCGAACTTGTGGCGCGCGTCTGGTCCTTGTGTTACATTGTAACAATGAACGGTTTTTTTTCCGTTCTCTTCCTCTTAATTTATTTTTATATTTTAAAATTTTCACCTTACCGGTGAGAAAAATATTTCTCCCTTCAGTATTTTTCGACCCAATCAGAAAAAAAATTCTGAAAATTTTGCCCCCGTTTGTAATGGGCCTTTGGTGCTGGTCACAAAATCGTATTTTGATGCTTGATTCTTGCAGATTAGCTAAAAATAATAAAATCTGTCTAAACGGCAACTTTTTAGGTTGAATATTAACCCGAGATATCGCCCATTGAAAAGTCGGATTTTTGACGTCATCCATAACACCCGTGGTTTCTTCCACCTTACTTCCATCAGTCAGTAACGCTTTGGTTACTAAACGTGAAACTTGGATGGAAACAAGGAGGAAGGAACCAAGGGTGTCACTACCGCGGTGGATAACGCCAAAAACCTGACTTTTCTAAGGGCGATATCTATGCAAATATTCAACGTAGAAAGTTGAGGTTTGGACAGATTTTGTTACAAGAGTTAAGCATCAAAACACGATTCTGTGACCAGCGCAACTGACCCATTAAATGTAGTGGATCAATTGGCGATTTCTTGATTTTTGGCCATCTCTCAACAATTTCTGAGCATCGCATCTCCCCAAAATAGGTACAAGCACTATTTCTTTTGAAATCAATTAAAGCTTAAATTTGTGTCACGGGCAATAATGGGTTTAAAATATGGGAGGTAACTTGAAATATGGCAGTTAGCAACCTTGACAAACCTTACTTGGTAAAGGAATTCACTCGAGTTAGGTTTGAACCTAAGAATACAACTATTTCAACTTTGGTGTGTTGCACAGTATCATACGTAGTTGAAGGCGTTTTATATTGGTTCGACCGCAGTGAGGTCTTGATGTGTTGAATTTGAGTGCTAAGTCTTTTGAAATCAATTAAAGCTTAAATTTGTGTCACGGGCAATAATGGGCATAAAATATGGGAGGTAACTTGAAATATGGCAGTTAGCAACCTTGACAAACCTTACTTGGTAGAGGAATTCACTCGAGTTAGGTTTGAACCTAAGAATACAACTATTTCAACTTTGGTGTGTTGCACAGTATCATACGCAGTTGAAGGCGTTTTACATTGGTTCGACCTCGCCCTACGGAAAGTTAGGTCTTGATGTGTTGACTTTTATCACTGTTTGCACTGCATACGTTGAAAGCATGATAAGTAATTTTCATATCGATGGTGAAAGTGAGGTAGTGCGTATCTCGGAAAAAAAAAACATTTTCCAGGCGAGTAAAAAAGCTGTCTACATTCCTCTTTATTGTGATTAAATGTGTAATAATTTTTGAGGAAAGCAAGAATATGATGTTTTTCCAGGCTCCATCAGCATTTTGAAGAATTTCTCGGACTGTTAGAAAATACTGTAGAAATGCCGAGATTCGCATTTTCGGCACTAAGAAATAACACTTCATTATGAGTTTTGTATTTTTGCAATTAGTGTGTTAAACCTGTTTTTTGTGAATTTGAATCATTTAAAGACTGAAAAAAGAGTTTCACTCTTACAATTCCTCATCAGGTAAAATTTAATTTGATCTCATATGGCCAGATCAAGCATTGACTGAATAGAAAATGACATTTAACCACGAGATACGCATTTCTCAAATTAATAGCGTTTTGAACCTGGTCTTGATCATTAAGATTAAAAATAGAGCTTATTAATACTGAAAACTTGTTTAGAGGCTTCGGTTGGTCCAATACCGTGGGTCATCAATAAGTGAATCATAGAATTGGCTTTCGTCAGCAACTTTTACACCATAGGTATAGGTAGTAGCACCAGAAACTGCAGACGTTAACTCCTCGCTTATGAGATAATATTCGACATTTTTGATTTGGTGAATGTGTTCTACTCGACATTTTAATGAGGAGGCACGTCTTTTACTTAAACGCCTAATTCTCCCTGTCTTGTGTTCCGTCCGGTTACATTGCAGTGTGCATTGACCTCCGTCTAACGTAAGAGCGTAACCTCATTTTCGAGTGAGCCCTGGAAAGTGTGATGTCTTACGGACGGTAGGGCTCACCGCAAAGTGGAGTAACGCCCTTACGTCAGCAGAGTGACGAGATGAATGTGCTCTTCCTTCCGGGTGACGGCGCGGCGGCAGCAATCAGCATGCCACAAGAGCGGGAACGCATACGAATAATCAGCTGTTGGAGCCAGATTCCGCGGGACCGAAGAGCTCCAATTTCTTGCAGCCGCCGGTGAAAGTCATTTTGGAAGTTTTACGAGGTTAATTTGTGAGTAACACCGAACTGCTTTTATTGTTGCTCCGCGCAGATCTCTACGCAGTTGCCGTTTCCGCAGCTTTGGAACGGATCCCCATTCATTAAAGAAGTGTAAGCTGATGATAATGAAAGCGTCTCACTAAGAATCACTAACCGAAATTTAATATTAACTTCAGGGCCGGATTTGCTTACTTACCGCCCACGGGCCGCCTGTATTTTGCCGCCCCCTTTCTCATTCGTTTTGAAACATCAATAAAAACCATCAAGTGAACGCGCTGGAGGGGGAGGAGTACATATGACGCGTCAACTCGTGTTGGACACAGTTTTTGCAAGCCCTGTCAACATTACTACCAAAAGTTCACGGAACTTGGCGCGAAAGTTAAGTTCCGTAAACCTATCTCTGTGTGGACAAGGCCTTCCATTTATGTGAAATGCACGAGAAAATCATGAAAGGACAAACATAAATGTGGTTTAATAATTTTAACATCCGCCGTCGCGCCGCACTGACCGCCTTGTGTTTGGCGCAACGCGTGAAGTATTCCTACAGTCTTGTATGCGATATGCGTTTCATGCCGACTGCTGCTGCACGCACTGTGTTTGGACGCAATGCGTGAAGTATTCATGCAGTCTTGTAGGCGCTATGCGTCTCACGCCGCCCGCTGCTGACCGGAGCGACCGCACTGTCTTTGACGCAATGCGTGAAGTAACTGAAGTATCCATGCAGTCTTGTTGGCGCTAATATGTGTTACATGTCAACCACCGCGCCGCGCCGCGCCTAGTAGTCCAAGCAAATTTTTTTTTCAGTGCAGCATGACGCTGTCTTAATATCGATCTATCGTAGGTTTAGGCATCTTTCCGAATTTGGGCTTGGCTTTTTTTCTTCTTCTTCTTCTTTTTCTTCTTCTTCCTCCTCTTGATAACAAGTAGACTCTTCCTGGACGACATGGCGCCAATGGGATACAATACAAGATCGAGTGTTCGTGGCTCGCAGATCGCAAGGCGAACGCGTTAAGCCCTGCTCGAAACCGAACGAAGACTCCTCGAACGACCTTTCGTCGCTCGCCCTCCTCCTACTTTCGATATATGACGCTTTCTTTACCTAACTCAAAATGCAACGATTTTGATGTGATAAATCACGCAACCCAGACCACTTTTACTGTCGGCCGAGAGGTCCGTGGTTCGACTCTCGCATGGCCCTTATCTAATATCCGAACGGGTCGTTTCCGATCTTGCTCTCACGCGCGCCGCGCCGCCACCGTTTCAGTGAATTCTGGAGCAATCTTAATCCCAACCAGACAATAAATTTACAATTTTTTATAGAGGCCGTTCACTGCTATCACCCCCACAATGCTGTGCCCGAGTTACTCCCGAAAAATTATCCACTGGAAAAAAAAAAAAAAAAAAAAAAAAAAAAAAAAAAAAAAAAAAAAAAAAAAAAAAAAAAAAAAAAA